>PVIH01007667.1:0-98387 GCA_004025045.1 Sigmodon hispidus | reverse complement strand
TCATAGCAGCATTATTTGTAATAGCAAGAACCTGGAAACAACCTAGATGTCCCTCAACTGAAGAATGGATTAACAAACTGTGGTACATCTACACAATGGAATACTACTCAGCAGTAAGAAAAAATGATATCCTAAAATTCACAGGCAAATGGATGGATTTGGAGAATATCCTCCTGAGCGAAGTATCACAAACTCAGAGTGATGTACTCACTCACTAGTGGTCTCTAAACATACAAACAAGAAAAAAAGCCAAACATGCCCAAGCAGCAAACCACAACCACTGAACAGCTTGGGATCAGAAACACCCTGGATTGACCCTTCAAACCCCAGTCCAACTATAGGAACACCTGACTCACTCTTGAGGGAGGGGGGACAAAACTGGATTTGGCCGGGAGTGAAGACTGATTCAAGCATTATTGGGCCAGTGTGATCATAGGACTGTCTGCTCCCTGCCAAGGGAGGGGATGGGGAGTTGCAGAGAAGAAAAACGATCAGATGTGGTGGGAGGGGGAAGAGACCTTCAATAAGGATATACAGGGATGGAAAAAAAAATTCAGAGGGAAAGCTGAACACAAAGAAAATATATGTGTTTGCATTTCTTATTTGCATTTCCAACCTTGATAAGCCATGCTTATGATTATTATCCTCTGTATACTTATTGTTAAATCTTCCACATTTTTAAATTCTTTTTACTGTTCTTTTGATAAATACAAAATAAAGAAGGAAAAAAAAAAGAAAAGAATCCTTTCTGACCCAGGAGAAGCTGCTCCAATGAACAAAGGCCTTAGATAACCTGATGTGTGTTCACCAGTGATAGTGCAATGGTGGACATGTCAAAGATCAGCTTTCTAGGAGGTCAGATGATTGGAAAAGTGGACAGCTAGCTGCATTACCCTTTTGGCTTCCAGGCATTAAGGCTGAAGTAAAATTCCACAGTGTGCTTGCTTCTCTACCTATGACATAAGATCCAAAGTAGCACTCACAGAGCTGTGATTAAACAGAGGCAAAACAATACTCTTGCCTCCACTTCCAGATCCTGTTTGAAGTTAAAACACCAGTAAGTAATGTTTTTATTATTATTACTATTATTATTATTACTTGTTCTCTTGCTGTGATTGAGACGTGCAGAAAAGAAATATGCCAGAAACAATTCACAATGGACCACTGTTAGATTGATCTTGCCAAGAGGGAAGTCCATTACAGTAATCCATTACTTAGGAGTATATACATTAATTGTATAGTAATAAGAATATAAAAGAAAAGCAGATGCATACAATACCAAAGCCACATGAGAATATAGAAAGAAGATAACGGTCTATATACCAGGAAGAGAAGCTTCTTCAGACACATTCTATCAGGCACCTTGATCTTGAATGTCTGGCCTCCAGAACTAAAAAGATAACCTGTAAGTGAGAAGCCATCTGCTGCTCACCTTAAGCAAAGTCTCTATTCTACACTCAGTTATTGAAATTCCACAGTCACTCTCAGAACATACTTTGGACTGAAGAGATGTTAGACTAGTTCTCTGCAGTGAATTTATTGGAGACAATGCAATGATGTCCTCTGAACACACTGCCATGACACCTCCACTGGAGCTGTTTCCAAGTTCTGGACTTCCTAGTCTCTCTGCTCTGTCTCTTACATTTTCTTAACTACAGAAGTGAAAACTGAGTGCCTGTACATGACTGCAGTAGTTTGGAAGATCTAAAACTCAGATGGCTTTCTTCCTCAGCAAATTGAATATTTATAATAAACACATTGTATCCTAATGTTTGCAGACATAAAGAAGTGGTAGTGACCCTTGCTTTTGCAGAGGAAATTGCCTCCACAGGGAAGGGGCAAGTGATAATGTAAACAAAAAAATGATTAATGTGACACTTTTTTTTTCTATTAATAAACTCTCTCTCTCTTGAGCTTTCCAAGAATAATCGGGTTTGGGTTTCTTTGTGTAAAGAAGTCCTGTCTTGTCAGGAAATCAGCTTAATTTTGTAGGGAAGAATCCTTGTTCCCAACATGCTTTCCAGGCTTCCTACATGAGATTTTAAATTTATAGCAGAAATCTATCTTTTATAGATTTAAGCAGCCTTTTATGGGCAAAGAAGGACAGTTATATAGACCTTTTGCTCTTTAGAATCTTACTTTTGATCTTTATTCTGATAAAATGCCTTAAAAATTAATGTCATTTTATAAAAACACAAAAGCATATATATATTTTCTTAGAGACAGTATATTACAAATAAAAATTATAAGGAGGCAAGAAAGACAAGCATAATGAAATGATTCCAGGAGTAGAGAGGGAGTTTTGTAAGTACATAGAAACCAATTCAATGATTGTATCTAGGCAATGGGAAGAGGGAAGAGATGAGCTGCAGTCACAACGAGGATCTGTGGTTGTTGAGAAGAATAATTACCCTTTGGGATGCCCTTTGATGATGCAATCTGCTCAGGCCTCCCTAAAGGTGTATATCAGAGGGCTTGGAATGGTGGAGGGCAACTCTGAATTTAATGCACTCCAATTTAACCTTCTATCAAACAGCTACTGCTCGGACATTCCAAGAATATGATGTCTTAGTTTGCAAGAGAGTGTAGTTACTTATTCTTGGTTGAATATTTGCTTCTCACCTGATCATCAACCTGTGAGTTAAACTCCTAACTTTCAACATGACTATATGAAGAACATTTGCCATATAATTAGGTTGTAAGGATAGAGCCCTCATACATGGGATTAAGAGCCCATATAAAAGAAGCTCCTTTGGACTCTTCCACCACAGGAAAGCATAGTGGGAAGGAACCAGCTCTGTGAGCCAACAAGTCCGCAGGACACCAAATCTTTAGGAATTTTGATTTTAGATTTCCGGTCTCCAAAAACATGGAAAAATAATCTTGTGTTGTGTACATGCGACTTTTAATATGTCACATGTCATCCACTAAAGTAGACATAATTAGCATATCACCCAGCCTGTTACCATGAGCCAAGTTACCATGCAGATTTGCTATTACATTCTATATAGCACACCCAAGCCATATTTCTTTGGAATTTCCTGTCACTTAAAAAGGTAATATATATGAATGGTCTCTAAAACTGTTACCTGTACCAATGAATGGATGGCCTTACCTTTCCATCTATCACTCAGATCTTTCTGAACTTAACACCTTTTCTCTCTACTTGTCTATATAGTCACCAAGTCATATTGCATCAATTTGACTAATGCTTTTCAATTTATCTAGTCCCAATAGTTGTATTTTAACTCAGTTATCCTGATTTCCCATCTGGATTGCTACAGTAATTCTCTTAATTATTTTACTTAACTCTCGTTTTACTTCCCTCCTGTCCATTTTACATAAACCTGATTATTCTACTTTTCCTCAGTTGAAATGATTTCCTAATTCTTCATTGTCTTCAGAGTAAAAGGTAAGTTTAATTCAGATTTCCCCATGGTTTTAGTGGTTAATTCAAAGCTGAGTAGCATACAAAGAAATACAAGCAGAATAATGGCAGGGAATTAGGCACACGGAATTGTACACCCCTGTGGTCAGAAAGGCACTGCTAACAATTTACACAACTCATTATATCAATAATTTTGCATCATCCACTTTTCACAGAAGCTGAAGTCATATGCTATCTAATATTTGTCATTAAACACAAAAATACTGCTACCCACTCCCCAGATTATACACCAATCCAGTTCTGGCATGGCAGCACTTTATTCTCTGCTTTAGCTAGAACTCTGATGTGCAGGAATTTCATATGTGCTGAAACTGTACAGTGGACATGTACTGGCCTGACTAAGAGAAAATTCTCTTCCTGCCTTTCTGTGCAAACCCATATTATCTTCATTGCATACAAAAATTGACTTAAATCTTACTATAAAGTAATGGCCTTTGATAGAGACTTCAGCTTGTTCTCTGGGTTATCTCTTTTTCTCTGTTTCTCAGAGTTTGGGTGTAATTCACAAGATCTCTCAAGAATAATGCCTGGTGTACTACCTTAAAAGCAGGAAAAAATGTCCAACAGAGATTTGAGACATAGAGTCAGCTGGTCATTTCTAAAAAACATGCATGCAGGCTTTTGATGCAAAACTCATATAGATAATCTCATGATCAAGTACTCCTAAAATGAAGTTTCCCACTCCAGGCAACACTCTCAAACAAGACTTGATTCTACTTTTCCTTTTACATTCATTTTCTTCTCTGCCTTATCCATATCTCATTTTATGTGTTACTAACCTGAGAACATTTTCCATTTGTAGGTCTGTAACTTTGTATAATCATGACGATCTGAGGAACTCCATGGATTCTTTTATTAGTAAAATATGCTATATACAAAGTTTTGTAAACTTGGAGTGTTTATACATGTGTAGCATCAACCCATTAAGGGACTTTAAGAAGTCCCTGGTGCCAAATAACCTGGTTTATTCTAAGATGTGATTTCTTATAAGAAAACAAAACAAATCAAAACCAAATAATTTTATTTATAATCTTCCCTCTTGAATAGTCTATAACCTAAATAGCTCAAACACGACTGAGTTTCACAACTAGTGTAGCTTCTTATAGAGAATCTAGTATCTTACTTGTGTAGTTTTATTGAAAGTTGTGGTTTTGAAAAAATTGTATTAATATTTAATTTGAATGCTTCCAGAATTGTTTCTTGTCTAGACAGAAATGGTGATGTCTTTCATGTGATGGATCCTGACTTAAATACTTGTCATTCTTCCAGTGAGAAAAAAAAGTAGATGGGTTAGTTGACATATTAGAAGGAAACTCTTACCGTGCCATCACTTTTCTATGAGACTCATGGCTGACAGTCATCCCAAAACATGGTTTTTATTAGATCATAAAGGATGTTGAGACTATGAGAAAAAGGTCATACATCTCCCAAAGGCAGATTAACATCACCACACTGAAGAGATCTATCATGTGGACAGCTAGCTGAATCATTTCCCTAGATAGCTTGCTTGAGAAGAAACCAAGTGAGGACTAGAAAGTTCAGTCATCCATACTTTGAACATAAGGGAGCTAGATGGCCCACCTGGGATCTCTACCACCATGGAATGTGGCTGAAAGGGCAAATCGAGGAAATTTTGTTAGATATGCATTTGTTTACTGTCTTTTATATATTTTCAGCATACAACATAATCATCTCAAAGAACACTGCAATTGTACAGCTACAACCTCTTAGCTTTAACATGCCACTGATGTTAATACTGTAAAACAGATCTCTAATTTCTTTTCTCTCACATATAGTCTATATCACATATCCACTCTATTTGCACTTTTTTCTTTGAGGTTTCTTACTCGCTGACCCTGTCTAAAGAAGAAGGAAATATTTACTGTTGATCTTGGATGCAGTAAGAAGCTTTTAAAAAAAATCTTTACATTCTGATAAATAATCAGGCCTGATTCTGATCAAGCATCTTGTTCCAACTCAACAGTTTGCATGAAATGTAGAGACAGAGAAATGTTTATTACTCCGATAAGCACCAACAGATTTCACTATGTGAGATAGTTTGTAATACAGATATATAGTTTCTTTAACAGATAGATGGCAAGATTAAAGAAAGGGAGGTATTAATAGAAAGGCATTCAACTATATATTGGTTAAGTAAAATGCATGACTCTTATTTCAAATACTTAATAAATCTAGATCTTATAATGTTCAACTAAACATGTAACATATATCACATGAGTCTATTTAAAATTCAAAATTCAGGGGAGGAGAGAGAACTTCTGGGGTGATGGTAACAGTTTACTTTTTATCAGAGTCTTACTCTATTGACATATTAATTTATGAAAATTTATTAAACTATAAACTTGTGAATCATATCTTTCTTTTTATATTATAAACCACAGCATTTTCTTACAGGAGGATTTAACACTGTTATTTGATGCCACTGAGGGGTTGACAGTGGTGGTTGTGGTGGTTGACGATGCTGTTGTTTGAGAAGAATATACTTTAGAAATATGAACAAAAATAAATATGGGTGAAACATATAGGCAAAATATAATGGTTGAGCTTGTCTTCAGGAAAGTGAGTGGGTGATATGAATGTGAGTTGCAATTCAAATTGTTCATGTTTTAAGGAGTGTGAGAACTCCCATCTGCATTGCTGAGTTCAGGATCATGGTCTCAATGGAGACATACTGATCTATCTTCTCATGTAGTTAAAATTATTCCCTTATAGAAAGTCACTGTGGAATTCCCTCCAGAGGTTTCTCTTGGCCTGGTTCACCCCCTAAATATTGCTTATAACTTTTACCTTTCTCTTCTCTCACTGTGGTAACATCTATTACAGGGGGCAGCCACTACTAAAACCTTTTAACCTAGTACCCATCACAGTTAATGAAGCTCAGTTGGACATAGAAGATGAAGCTTATGCTACAGTCCCTGAGTGATCAACCTGCTAGGAACAATCCTCCCCAGTAAGTAAATTCTAACTAACTAACCAAACCAAAAACAGTACTGTATTAAAGTCCCTTTGTGTGCCTCCTCTTCACATATGCATACACAGGTAGGATTTATCTCTTCACCCGTTCTAAATTACCATGAATGACATCAGCTGCACAGTTAACTGTCCCCAACAAAGGTCCTCTGCTCACTATTCATCTAAACCATTATGTGAAGCATTTTATAAGCTTTGATATCAAAAGATGGACTCTGAAGTTGATCTTGGTTCCAAGACTTCAGGATTTTGAGACCTTGTAATGTCTCCAATATAACTATTGGGTTTTATTTTGACTGAGAAAATGTAGACTCATAGGATGAATAGGAAGAGCAAGCATTTAAATTAGATTGTTGACTAGGGATTTCCACAAAGGGTGGGCAAGAGCATCAACAAACAGGCTCAGGACTACGTGGAAAGAAAGCAAATGGCTCATCTAAATAAGACCCTTTTTTTTTTTTTTTCAGATATTTGGACTTAACTTAAACTAGTTTCCAACAATACCTTTTCAGCATGAAAACAAAGCATTCTAATTCATGCGTGGTTTAGAAATTAATGAAGAGTTGTGATTTGGGGTAAATTAAAGTACTTTATCACCTTTTGTAAAACTTATGAGTCTGTGTGATTCTGTGCTTCAAGGTGCTTTATCATATCCCTCCAGCCTGGAGGCGGCTGTCCCAGTACCGCCCCATTAACTACTTGCTCCATGTTAAGGTTTCCTAGTTCTCAAATGGATATTGAAAGATCTTCTTGCCTCTTTTTCCTACCCCACATGTTTTATATATATATATATATATATATATATATATATGTCTACACAGACACTTGCTTCTATTACCTGAGACTAGCTCATGGAAAGACTGTTTCACAAGGTAAAAACAACTAGATGTTTTTCTACTATTCACAATATCAGTTCAGGTAGCAAGAGAATTCTTCGTAGAATTCACTGTACCTTAAATGCATTCAATAAACTGTCCACAATCTAGACAAAAATAATTATGACTATTTAGTGCAGGGACTGAAGATTAGATCCTGAAAATTGTTTAACCTTTTGGTAGCTTTGTACTGCTCACATTAGGTCTGTCACACACATGGAGACCACTGGAGTCCAATGCAGAATAATACTGTGTCATTGCTGAAATTCATAGCCATTTTGAGTTTTGGACAACATCTGATCACATGTGTATGGCACTTTAGCCATAGGTGGAGATTTCCTTTTGAAGGTGAAGCAATTCTTGTTACGGTTGGGAAGGACTCAGAAGATGCTTTGAACAATAAGTTTTTGTGTACAAGGGGGAGATGATAGGCTCAGAGAGACACTTTTAATAGACTTAGTCTAAAACCACACAGTCATTAGTGTTAACACAAGACAGTTTTACCTCAGAGAGAATAAGAGGTAATTTATTCTCTAGCCAAATATAAGGAATCAACTCAGGTTTCAACAATGAAATTTGCCCACAGGATTCTGTATAGCTCCTGGTGAGGCAGAAGAGCATGTTTCTGTGCATCGGTCATAGATTATGACCAACAGCAGTACAGTGTTCTGAGCATTGCTTCTGCTTAGATTGTCAAACATCTAATGTTTAAAGCACAAAGAGTAATAAAGAGTTCCTCTGGCATTGGTTTTGTGAGGACCAAATGTTTTGGTATACAAAGCTCTCAGAACTGGGCTTCCTGCCTCACAGTAAGTACTTGGTAAATGTTAGATATTTTGGACTGACAGGGCTGAGCAAATATCCAGGAATGATGATGTTCTTGATGTGATGATTAAAGGATCTTTAAAGGTAAAGTCTTATCTTCAACATGTAGGTTACAATTTTAATGGAGTCTCAAATGGCCAGAAAAAGAAATAATTATATGGCAGAGTAAAGAATGCTGAACTTGCAGGAAAGGGACATGGGTTAGGGATGTATCCCATGGCTTGTTTCTATTATAAAGCTATGATGTGATGCAAAGTAGTGTTTATGATATTATTTCTTTGATTAGACATATATTAATGTTTTAAAAAGAAATGGCATTTCAGGTCCTTGTGACTCTATTCTTCTGTTTATTTGTTTCTTTATGTTTTACCATCTAGTTTCAAGATACTTATAGAAAGGTCCAAACCCAAGAAGAAAAACAGAAATTGATGACATGAGGTAAAATTTGATAGATATTTCTCTTAAGCTAAGAGCAGGGGAGGAGATTCTATATGAGCAAGGGGATAGGGTTTATGAGGAAAATTCCCACAGTGATGGCTGGCTGGAGATCTGGGGAGCTCACTGAATCAAGAACAGTCACTGAGGAACCTTCAAGAAAAGGAACTAGGCCCCCAAAGATAGACAGCTGCCCACTGACATGGGCAGTATGTGTAGCTTCGAGGGGAAGGATCAGACTGTGTTTGGCACCTAGGAGCCCATTCTCTCCAGAGGAACATCTAACCTAGTATTGATATTAGGATAAGGAAATCGTACTTACCTGTAGTGGATGCTGAATGGATCCACCTTGGGACTTCTTGCCTTTTTGGGGGATGGGATGGGGAAGAGGGAGGCTAAAGGCTGACTGGGAGGGATTGGGAGAGGGAAGGGAGGGAGAGCAAAGGAATATATGGGAAAACAAGACTTTATTTTATAAATAATAAATACATAAATAAATAAAACAAAAAACAAACAAACAAAAAGATAGCCCATCTTTGTCTCTTATTTGTAATGCATGTATTTGGGAGTGGGTATTTTTTCACCAGTGCTAGCAGATAGAGAGGGGCCTTACCATATCACTGACCAGTTTTGCTTATTACTGAGTGCCTACATTTTTAACCTGATCCTGACAAGTTCATGGCCATTGGTAGTGCCCATGAAACAGGAACATGCTGGCCTTTTTTCAGTCATGAGTAGACTGACACCTTCTAAGCTAAAGACCAACCATTGAGATGAATTAGATTACTTAACAACCTAACAGCAGGGATGGCAGATCCAAGAAGAGATTTTTTTGAGCTGATGAGTTAAATTTCTTATATAGTATGCCTTCAAGAATGACCCCTAAAGTGCATTTATAACCATCTTCCTAAAATCATAAAAGTCTGACATACATTGATATTTTCTTTTGTTAATTCACTCAAAGAAGCAATGCTCATTATCAATTCAGAATCTAAACTGACATACTTCCTAGGAAGGATAAATGAAATTCTGTAGACATTATCATGCAAATTATGCCTTAGAGCTCCTCAGTTGTAAAAATGTTCCATTGTATAGAGCCACTTTGGCATTTCTATGTAAGAGACAGATTTATGGAACATCAGGATTGACTTAAAATCTAGTAAAGATAACAGATTTTGAAGTGTCATAAATAGAGACTTAAATTTGTACAGAGCTGGCATAATATTTTAAATGTACAACCTGCAGCATATAGGTTTGCATCGATATTATTTCAGCAAAATATGTCTCAGAAAACCCGAGATGATTTATTTGTAAAGGTTAAGACTTTTGGCAAGAGAATTTAAAACAATCCAACAAAGTCCACCATCTTACTGCTGGGGGCTGCACACAGAACACACAACATTAGAAAACAGAAAGTCAAAAGAGGTTCTGCTTAGCCCAGGGTTCTAGAAGCTGAAAAGCCCAGACTGGTTAGCCTGATCTATCAACCTCTAGTAACAGTCTTCTGGTCATACAATAACATATCCGATGGCAAATCATGCATGAGCTATGTGGAAGAGAGAGACTGGAGGGAAGAAGCCAGGGTGGGGCCAGATTCATTCTAACCAATCCAGTCTTGTGATATATCCTATTGACTCCTGAAGGAGCATCGATTCATTCCAAGTCTCCCTGGTTTACCTACATTTTTAGATCCTACATCAATACCGTCACACTGGAAACACAAGTTAGTAACACATTGTCTTTGCTCTATCCCCTCCATGCACTATTCCTACAGCAATGTATGTCACTTGTGAAAACAAAACCATCTTTAATTAAACAAGCCTAATTAAATTACCAGAAAAATGACTAGTGCAGAAGATATTTCTGTAAGGAGGAACAGGGATTGGTGGAGATAGATAATGTGAACATTGGGAGGAATTGATCTGTAAACTGGGTAAAGGCAGTAGAATACCATTTTTTCGAAAGCAGGGCTTGGAAGGCTTTCAGTCAGGAGCTATATGGTAAACATTTTAAGCATGTTTTCCATCCCAATGATTCAGATCTTTACTGTGCTGTGAAAAAGTGATGTAGATGATTTATAAATGAATCTATATGAGTATGTTTCAATAAAAGTTCATTTATAAAAAGAGATTAGATTTGACTCATGGATCATGGCCACTTTAGAGAGTAAGCAAGAATAAATATGCCAAAGCATTAGTTGAGAGAAACTGGGGGCCTTTTTTGATTGCTTAATGAAGTAGGAATGTAGATTTCTTAGGGGATGAATGTCAGCTACCTGATAAGAAACACTGGTGGAGAACAGAAGGAAATGAAGACATCTCAGAACAGTCTTCCTAGAGTCATAGAGAGATGAAAACACCCAGAGGAGCTGTCCAAATTAATGAACCAACCAGTAGCTTTCAAATTAGGGCAAATAAAAATGTGTGGAAACATCACCATACAAGACATGCCTAGTTACCAACTTCTCTTATTTTTTTTAAAAGTTGGCAGTTGGTGTATGTTATATATTCATACCATATTTCATGTGTTCTAATACCTGCCTAAATCTTACCATTGTTAAAATCCATATATTCTATTCATATATCTTACTGTACAACCCACTTCACATTGCACATAAATTCAAGCACTGTATTTCTGAGACAAGTGAGCAACCAATGAAATCTAAAGGGGAAATAAGGAGTAATGGATAAACCAAAGATAGACACTAGTTATCAGGTTATCAACAGTGAACAGCAAGGTGGAAGCCATGGAGTTTCATTCTCTTTCTTTTCTGCAGTCTTGGGTGCAAAGCTCTAGGCAGAGGAACTCTACAATGCTATTTCCCCAATAGTAATTCACCTGTTTCAGAACTGAGCCGACACTGAGCATCCCAGGGACATAAGAAAACTGAGACATGTGAGCAGCAGATTCTCATTTAGAAAATGACTTCTTTCTAAAATGACTGGAGCTCCTGTAAGGACCAGGCTGGCTTGGTCTGACTTTCCCACATACTGTGAAGCAGAGTGTCACATGTCAGTCAAACATAGCATTTGATGAAAAAGATTGGCAGGCATCAGTGGATACACTTCCATTTCCTTTTAATGATCCTCTGGAGGAACGGACAGGGCTTTCAGGCATTTTGATCAGGGAAGCAGTTAAAAGTATCACACTGAGCCTGTGAATCACCACAGCTGGAAGACAGGCACAATTGCCATTTCTTTGAAGTTGCTAATTTGCCTAAAACTGACAGAGTAAGACTTGTCAAGGAAGATGACTTGGTGCAACCAGGTTCTCCCGAAGAGGATTTCCATTATGGGGCCTTTAGTCTCTGCTAATTAAGAGCAGACTATAGCCCAGCTCTTTACATTTGTCACCATAAATCCTTTCTTTGTTTCAATGAAGAATAATCTACCTCTCAACACCATCAAATAGGGTTGGAGTCTTCTGTGGTAAGACCGTAGACATTAGACAAGCTTTGAGGACTGTCCCTAAACGAAAGACGTTGGAAATCTCTACTCAAAATGCATCAGTGATCTCTTTTGGCTGTTTTGGCACAAACTGAAGGGTCAGGGATGACAACCCTAAGTTGGGACAGAGAACCAGGCAGCCCAAGAGAGGCATCTGAAGCTCAAATACTGATGCAATTAACTAAACAAAATGTGTCAAAGAATTCTTCTTGTCTGCCCTCTCATCTTATTAGTGAGGCTGCCACCTCACTAGCCACTGCCTTGCTGTGGCCATGTTTATCACACTCACTCAACACTCTGACTATGGAACACTTATTGGGAGGTGGCCGCCATGTTTTCTTTCTCTTGAGAACTCTAAAGGAACAACTGTCACAGTTTCAATTTGAGAAACCTTGAGCAGTTGGAACATTTACCTAACAACACACAAGAAAGGTAGACTGGCTGAGATTTATGGCCAGATATGTTGGTCTTTATCTCAACCAGGGTTCCCACTGCTGTGGCGACACACCATGACAAAAGCAGTTAGGGGAGAAAAGAGTTTATTTTGGTTATACTTCCACATCACTGTTCATCATCAAAGGAAGTCAGGGCAGGAACCTAAAGGCAGGGGATGCCGAGGCCATGGAGGGGTACTGCCTACTGGGCTTGCCTCTCATGCCTTGCTCAGCCATATATATAGGGTTGCCCCTTGTGGGCTGGGCCCTCTCTATCAATTATTAATCAAGAAAATCCTCTATAAGCTGTCCATAGACCAATCTTGTGTGGGCATTTTCTCAATTAAGATTTTTTTTCCTTCCAAATAACTGTAGTCTGTGTCACAGTCCCCACAGCCTGTATTTTCATTATATAGAGGCCAGTGGTCCCTGAAGAGTCTGCTAAAGATTCTGGAAGTCTTCTCTTAGAAAGAAGCGTCATGTTGTATTGCCCACAGATATCCATCTAAGTGTCTCGAAATCATAGTAGAAAGAGTAGGATTCTTGTGATAACCAGTTAAGACACAGGCAAGACACAGGCAAGGCAATCAAATGTGTACTTGCAAGCTCTTCACAGAAAAAATATGGACTGTTGTCTGTACTGTATACATGCAGAAGATAGGTGTTTTGATGTGTAGGAATCTCATTTGTTCTACAAAGCGATCTTGTGATGACAGACAAACACCATTTCATTTTTTCAGGAGAAAGCACAAATAGAAAATATTAAGATTCTATAGCAAATGTAGAATTAAAAGCCTGTGTCTGTTTCTAACCGAAGTTTTTCCTTTATCATTAGAATGCTTTCATTCCTGGCCTTAACCAGAGAAGAGGCTCCCAGCTTCAGGTTTGCCACACCAATTCTGCAGAGGAAATGCGACATCCATCCTCTGTGCTAAGATCCTTCAAGGCAATTAGTATAACTTCAAAGTGTGAGCAGAAAACCATTAGTTACTTTTATTAATGAGACCACCTACCCGACAGGATCAAGGGAAGAGAGGGAGAATTCTTTTGGGCTCAGAGATTGAGAAGCTGCGGCAAGGAAAATATGACAGATTTCATGGTCGTCTAAGCAGGCAGGTGGAATTCCTGATATATCAGTGTATCTGAGAGATGAAATCAGAGATGGGTGGGGATCCATCCTTCAGAGGCATGCCCTGGGTTACACCTACTAGCCATGTCTCAGGGGTTCCACAACGATTCCAAACAGTGCCAGCAGCTGGGGACTAAGTGTTCAAATACATGGGTTCCTGTGGGACACAGCATATTCAGACCACCCTTAGTAAGCAGAGGCTGTATTTAACTGCTAGTGTTAAAGTGAGAAGTATGATGTATATTATTCCAGATAAAATCAATGCATTGTGCTAGAGAACAAGGTAGAATGAGTAGCATAAGAATTAAAGGAAGAGAGAAAGGGGTATAGGTGGAGATACAGAGTCACTGGAGAGCTGCTTAACTATAGTTGTATGAAAAGTATTACAGAGAAAAAGCCACTGGAGAATTGTGAAACAGAAATGAGGGCCATGGATCAGCATGGCTATGCATGGGAACAGGACAATAAAAAACAGAAGCAACCAGAAACCGACACAGCAAAATGGAGGCTAAATCATTAATCCCAGCAGCAACACGCGAATGAAGAAAATAAGTCACCAAATGCATAGCAGTACATGGTCCTGTTATTCTCCTGACTTTCTAAAGAGGAACAGGGACAAAAGAGAACAGAGAGACACAAAGTAACCAGAAGAGGAGAACTGGATGCCGGAAGCTCAGGAAAAGGCAAGTGGTAGTCATAGAGCAGGAGAAACTCCTGAAAGATGGGGCCTATTTTTTCCATTGCTTTCTGGATTATTATTAAATAAACTTGACTATGAAGAGCTGGAGGAGGACTTTTGACAATCCCAGCTGTCAGTCCCCCAGCAGACAGTTCTATTTTCTCCCAGTGCTATTTCCCTCCCAGCATCTCCCTTTATCTCTCAGGTGAATGAGCTGAGTGGTACCACCCCCACAGTGCAGGCTGCTTCTCCTCCCACTTGAGCTGAAGCTCTGGGGGAAATCACATATGTTTCTGGGGGCAGGGGGTCCTCACTTTTCACATGGCACAGGCCAGAGCAGCAGCTGCCTCTGGAGCTCTGTATTTGGATACAGAGAGCTGCCCCAGACATTGTCAACAAGCCCATAGTCAAACTCGGAGTGAGAATCCAGTATTACTTTCTGCCTTGAGAAGAAGAATCAGTCACAGGCTCATGGGATTAAACTTTTTAAATGACTCTGGCTCAGGGTAACAACCAAGACTAATGTACTAGGTTTTTACCCTGTAATTATCAAAGTCATAAAATTTCCAAACATTTTGGTAAAGATCTAAGGTGAAATAAAACCAGGTACATGAAAGAAATTAATAACCTGTCAAAGGTTTTCACTGATCTGCTTTCTCTAAATCCAGTTTATTTTGAAATACCATAAACTCCCCCCCACCAGCTAACTGTGAATGTGCTTCTTTTAAACTAATTACCCACAGATGAAGAGCCATTTAAAGACATGGTACAGATGTTATTATTCTCAGCAAGTCTTGAAGCTCTTAAGATGCTTCAAATCCAGGCATTGCTAACTGCATGCGCACAGTCTCATGTGGTATGCATCTTGACCCCACACAAGCCCAATGGCTGACAAGACACATCCAGGTCTGTGCGGTGAGCCCTCTGACGTTTGTCAAACTGATTAACCCTCCTACACTTCTCCTTCAGAATTCATCCTCCCAGACAAGAACCACAGGTACAAACATCCAAGCACAGGCCTCCTCTCCTCTCTTTATTTTAAGGCCACATGTTCTTCAGGTCAGAAATTCCAAGTTCATTCTAAGATGGGTACCACATTTTTGGAGATTTATAGGCAAAAGCTATCCTTCATTTGGAAACTTTTAGTGATTTTGTATAAGTAGCTTTCCCCCAAATCAAACTCGACTAAAAGAACATTTACTAATGGTAAAAAAATATTACGCACAGAACCACAAAATTTAAAAACTTAACTAAACTGTAAAAAAAGCATTATATACCCATGATTATGACATCAAGGTTTTCACAACCACAGGAGGAAATGCTTTCAAATAAAACCAATACGCCTTATAAACTGATGAAAGTGAACAAAAAACTTCATGTGAATCACACACATACCCTTCCCCACCCTGCCAACACTGGGTTTGGCATGTGGACTAGCAGACCAGAATCATTTGGGAACTTAGAATATCAGATCCTTGAATCCTACCTCCAACCTGCAGCATTAGGATCTCTGGGCACCAGGACAGAAAAATCTGGTTAATGATTTCCACAGGCGATTGTGGTAAATGCTCAGTTTTAATAGTCATTGATTTGATAACACTTTGTCAGAATTCAGGTACCATTGCTAACTGAAAGTGTTTTGATTCTGTGGCTTTCCAATGAACATCAACCTTTAAAAACAAACTTTTCATTCAGAATAGTTGTAGATTTATAGAAATGTTTCAAAGGTAATATAAAAATGACCACATACATAAATACTTGCCATCATATAGTTTCTCTATTGTTATCATTTGCATTAGTACATTTGTCACAATTAATAAGTCCAATAACATTGCTATTAACTACAAATTCTACACCCAGTTCAGATGCTTTTCCTTCTTGCCCCACGCCCTTTTTTTGTTTTAAGGGCTCATCTTGAATATAGTATTACATCTAATCTTAACATCTATTTATATTCCTTTTTTTTTGGCTACAAAGTTTCTCTGATTTGACTTTGTAATAAACTTAACAGTTTTAAGAATTCTAGGTATATATTTCAGTAGAAAACACCTTGTCTTAACTGGATTTTTATTCCTGTGATAAAACACCATGACCAAAAGCACTTGTGGAAATTAAGAGGTTTGTTTCACTTTACTACTCTTGAGTCATGCTTGGGGCAGAAGCTTAGGGAAGAACCTGGAGGCAGGTGCTGATGCAGAAGCCATGGAGTGGTCCTGCTTATTGGTTTGTCATGTGTGGCTTCCTCAGCTTGCACTGAGAACCAATAGTGGAGTATGTGGCACTGCCCACAGTGTGCTGAACCCTCCTGCATCAAATCCTTTCCTCAGGGACCAGGGGACCCTACAGAAGAGGAGGCAGAAAGAGTGTAAGAGCCAGAGGGGATGGATACACCAAAAAGTAAGTCCTCTAAATCAATCACCAGGATGGATGCCTCTATGGACTCACAGAGACTGAAGCAGCATGCTCAGGGCCTGCATGAGTCTTGCACCAGTTAGAGTGGTAGAGCAGAAAGGAGAAGTGGACACATGCCTCATCCTTAACCCAGAAGCTATCTCCAATTGAGAACGACTTACAGATTAGAATTTAGTTTCCTCCCCAATTAAGGGTAGACTGCATGCAGGACATGGAAGGCTCCCAGAAGATGCACTCAATGGTATGGTTGGCGGATTTTTGTCACATAAAGTCATGTTAGGGCTCTCTAACAAAATTTATTATTTATTCTTACTTTATTAAATATATATATGTTGTGTACATATATATATATATATATATATTTTACCCCACAAGTCCCTTGGCTTCCAGTTCAGTGTTTTTATGGGATTCTTGAGTGTGCAAAGGAGTCTTTGTATTTGTATCTTGTACTGTCTTATGCTCTTTTCCCTTTCTTGTCCTATTCTGGTGTGTTATTATTTATTTTTGTTTTACCTTATTATATTGTGTTTTATTATTACTTACCACAAGTCTTTTGATTTCTAAAGGATATGGATCCAGATTGGGGGCGGGGAATGGGGAGAAACCAACAGTAGGGGAATGGGAAGCAGTAATTAAGATCTATTGCATGAGGAGAAAAAGTCCATTTTTCAACAAAAGGAATAAAAAGTTTTAAAGAGAAAAATAAAGCAATACAAGTCCCCCCCCAAAAAAAAACACAAACAAAAAACAAAGAGAAAATAAAAAAGGAAAAGAAAATGTAGCACGTTTACCTTTTTTTCATTTGACCCTAGCTGATGTCAGTTTGTCATAAAAGCAGAAAAGGGGGCTGGAGAGATAGCTCAGAGGTTAAGAACACTGGTTGCTTTTCCAGAGGTCCTGAGTTCAATTTCCTTCAACCACATAGTGGCTCACAAGCATCTATAATAGGATCTGATGCCCTCTTCTGGCCTGCAGAACAGTCATACATAAAATGTAAATAAATAAAAAAAAATTTAAATAAAAAAGTGGTATAAAGTCACACCCCTCAATTATAATTTTTCTTATATTTCTCTCACAATAGAACTGGAGTTATTGACTTGGGGTAGAAAAACAAGAGGTGGACCAGCATTTATAATGTTTTTCACTATGAGAAAAACACTTGGTGTCCATATGACCCAACAGTGATGAAGTCAACCTTGATCACATAGCTGTGGCCATGCTTGTGAGACCAATCCACATGAAGTTACTTAGCTTTGCTTCCTTTCCAAGCTATATTCTTCAGAAATCATCATACCAAAAGAATAGAGAGTTATGCTGTATTTCCTATAGGGTGGAGTAGCCACAAAGATCAGCTGCAGTGCACTTGCAAATGAATAAACACAATTTTGATATCTGAAATCTATAAAAAAAAGTTGGAGACACAAAATGAATGATCAATAAGCTTGAGGAAAATAAATTTCATCATGGTTTGAGAAATGTGACTTTTGAGAAAGGTAGCATGTGTTTGTATAAAGTCCAGTTAGGGTATGTAGATCACAATGCCCCCCCACACACATATGGAACTGGTGTGTGACTACAGGTTATCATGTCTCAAATTTATTATTACAGGCATACTTGTAGGATCTGTTTTCCATTTAAGACACTCTGTGGTGATTTGAATGAAAATGGCTTCCACAGTCTCATATGTTTGAATTCTTGGTGCTTGGTGAGTAGAACTATTTCAGAAACATTAGGAGATATGGCCTTGCTGGAATAGGTGTGGCCTGTTGGAGGAGGTGTGGCCTGTTGAAGGAGGTGTGGCCTGTTGGAGGAGATGTGGTACTGGGTGTTGGACTTTGTGGTTTTAAAACTGCATGCTAGGCCCAATCTTTCTCTCCCTCTTCCTGTTGCCAATGGATCAAGATGTATAGCTTTCAGCTACTTCTCCAGAACTATGTCTCCTGAGTGTGATGACAATGGACTAATTTTTAAAACTGTAAGCAAGCTCCCAATTAAATGCTTTCTTTTACAAGAGTTATGGTGTCTCTTCAGAGCAACAGAACACTAACTAAAACAGAAGCTGGTACCAGAGACTGGAATATTGCTATGACAGGACTGACCATGTTGCTGTTTGAAGGAATATGATGGACTTTGAGACTTTGGACTAAAACATGGTTCAAGTGGGGCTAAATGAGTCACACTAGGAGAAGCATTGAAAAAAACAATTGTGAGGGCAATTTGGACAACACAGACCTGGGTCAAGAGGTTTCTGAGGGGAAGAATACTAGCAAGTGTCTTATAAATCATTTTGTGATATTTTGGTAAAGAATGTGGGCTTTTTGCCATTGTCCTAAGAATCTGCCTGAAGTTAAATTGAAAACTTTTTGGATTGATGTCATTAGTAGAGGATTTCAAGATAGTCTAGAGTTGACTATATCATGTGGTTACTAGTAATCACTTTCATTCTGATATACATTGAAAGGAAACAGCAGGGCAAAGAAATACAAAATGTACAATTTGAGGAGAAAAAGAGCTCCAGGAAGTGTAATGGAGATAAGACCTGTGCTCAAGGACATAAAAAAGTTTTTAAGGCCTGATTCAAACTGGGATCAAGGGGATGACAAACCCAGGGCAAAACTCCATCCACCTAAGCTTCCAACTTGTCAGAAAGAAGGAAAGGAAAGCATGAGTAACAACAGAAAGAATGACAAGAGAAAGGTTACTCAAACGCAGTTCAAGGATTGGGCCAGATTCCAGGGCAGGCAAGCAGGAGAACCTGGCAACTTCAGCCATGTGGTCATGATTTAGAGTCAAGAAAGGTAGAAGAAAAGGGTCGTGGGATCGTAGTCGACAGCTAAGGGAATCTACTAAGGCCAAGCATGTGTCAGGATGTTCCTGCATGGAGGCTCAGTGAAACCATTGTGTGAAGCTGTGAAAGCGAAGCTTGGATTTCACTGGAGGCCATAAGATGTTGGAGGTGCCAGAGTTGTAGGCTACCTGCCAAGAGAGTTGCTAACAGGGTATGGAACCAGTCCAAGAGAGAGAAATGTGTCACAGTCAGCAAAACTAAAGGGAAAAGCCATCTAATAAACTGTGTAATGCCAGATATAGAGTTGCAGAACTTAGAGTCTGACATGCTGGTTTTCATTTTTGCCTTGGTCCAGTATTTTCTCACTATGACCCCTTTCCTATCTTTAGGAATGGTAATGTTTATTCTATTCCATTGTATGTTGGAAGTATGTGATCTGCTTTTTGATTTTAATTTTATGTAAAATTACAGTTAAGAGATTACCTTGAACACCAAAAGAGACTTTGAACTTTTAAACAATCTTAAGAGTGAAAGACTATAAGAACCTTTGAAGTCAGACTGAATGCATTTTGCATTATGAAATGGCTATAAGTTTCTGAGAGCCAAGGAGTAGAATGAGGTGGTTTGAAAGAAAATGGCCCCCATAGGCTCATATGGTTGAATGCTTAGTCCTCAGTTAGCGGAACTATTGGAGGAAGATTAGAAGATGTGGCCTTGTTGAAGGAGGTGTGTACCTGGGGTGGGTGTTAAGATTTCAAAAGCCCATTCCAAGCCCAGTCTCTCTGTTCCTGCTGCCAGTAGTCCACAGATCAGAACATAAAACTCTCAGCTACTGCTCTAGCATCATGCCTATTTGCCTCCCACCATGATGATCATGGACTAACTCTAAAAATTCTAAGAAAGCTCCCAGTTAAATATTTTCTTTTATAGAGTTGCCTTGGTCATAGTGTCTCTTCACAGCAACAGAATAGTAACTAAGATACTATCCCCTCATATTCAGTGGTTTTAAACTTTACAGTGAAGTCCCCAGGAGGTTGCAAAGCAAGACCCAAGCAACTGATAATTTGTCAAGCTCCATACGTAACTGGGATCAAGGATATAAAGAAAAATACAAGGTTTAAAAAATGCATCTCTCAGGACTATAGTCATCCTCAAGTGATGAGCTCATGGGCAGGAAGTGGAGAAGCAGAGATATGAAAACAGAGCAGTGTATGAATTTCCACAGCACTTCAATGTGCTTCTAAAATGTATCAATGATCATGACTAACCCCTTCAGATTAGGAAACACCAAAGGGAAGAGACTACATCAGGAAGAAAAAACAATTGATGATGAACATTGTATAAGACATAATTTTATCTTCAAAGATTTTATCAAGAATAAATAAACAGATGCTGCAGAGATGTCTTGGCAATTAAGAATACTTGGTGATTTGTAAGGACCCTGGTTCAGTTCCCAACATCCACACAGCAGTTCACAATAATATGTAACTCCAGTTCCAAGAGATTTGCTATCCTCTTCTGGCTTCCATGGGCATCTGTAAATGAGGTTTCAGGCCCAGACTAGCCTCACAGTCCGGACCTACCCGCTGCTTCTTATCTGGACCAGCAATATCAAATTCCCGAAGAAACATACAGATGCTTGTATTAATTTCATGCTGTTCAGGCATATTACTAGTTAGCTCCTACATCTTAATTCAACGCATTTCCATTAATCTGTCCTGCTTCATGTCCTGTGGCTTACCTAATTATTTACATGTTGTTTCTTGGGCAGCTGAATCATGTCTCTCTCTCTGACTCTGCTCTCCTTCCCCTATCTATGCTTAGATTTCCCCACCTACTTCTTATATTTTTGGTTGTGAGCCTAGCCTTTAACAGCTGAGCCATCTTTCCAGCCCCCCACCTACTTCTGAAATGTCTACCATAGGTCAAAACAGTCCCTTTATTTCACAGCATTCAGAAAGACATTCCCACATTAGGCATCAGACATCTATGTAGTAAACATATATACCTACAGGCAAATAGTCACATACATAAAATGAAAATAAATACATTTTTATAAAGAATAAGCAAGAAATAAATAAATAGAATAGGGATTCCAACAGTGGGAGTAGTTGTGAGGTATTATAATAGTAGAAAAAACAACTATTACAGATTAACTCTTGACTTTGGGTCAGT
Organism: Sigmodon hispidus; assembly: GCA_004025045.1. Lineage (NCBI taxonomy): Eukaryota > Metazoa > Chordata > Mammalia > Rodentia > Cricetidae > Sigmodon > Sigmodon hispidus. The sequence goes on along the minus strand of PVIH01007667.1, from coordinate 76,750 downwards.
CTAAGATTTTATCTTACTAAATTCTATTTGCAACCAAGTGGGGAAGACATTATTATTATTTAAACTTTGTAAATGAAACTTATTAAAGACCACATGGCCAATAGGTAGCTAGAGACAAGTTAAAAAATATGATCATGTAAGTTGTAGTGGCTGGATGAGAATGGGCCCACAGACTCATGTATTTGAATACATCATCCCAAGTTGGTGGAACTGTTTGGGAAGGATTAGGAGGTGTGACCTTGTAGGAGGAAGTGTGTCACTGTCGATGAGATTTAAGCTTCCAATAGACTATGTCATTGCCAATATATCTCTTTTTCTCTACCTCATGGTTGTGAATTAAGATGTGAGCTCTCAGCTGTTTCTTTGCACCACTAACGGACTCTAACTCTCTGATGCTGTAAGTCAAATTAAAAGCTTTCTTTTATTTTGGTGCTTTATCACAGCAATAGAAAGGTAAATAGGTCTTTCATACGATGCCTTTTCTCTCTAACACTTTCTTCCTTCCCTTAACTATGTCACAGGGTTAGGGAGTGGTGCACACAGAAAGAAGTGATCCAATACAGGGCAGTTAGGGCAAGGATCTCAAGAGGTAGACTATTATAATAGAGAAGAACATGGTCGCCTCAGTGTGTAATTGATAAGGCAGTTTAGTAGGGAGAAGATGAGATGATTACAATTTAATCAGCTGTCACTGCCAAGGTCAAGACTTCAGGTGTTGATACTTCACAACTTTGTAATTGCATTATTAAAAATGGTGTCATAAGAACTGTCATTTAGAAAATACACAGCTCAGTTGGGAGTGTGCCTGCCTAGTCGGTAAGAAGCCCTGGGTTCAATTCTCAGCACTAAAGCAGGACAGAGAGAATACAGCTGTAATGCAGTATTCAAGAGGCTCAAATAACCCTTGAGTACATGAAACAGAGAAAGAGAGGCAGCCCCAACAAGTACAATATGTGGAACTGCCTAAATGGCTTTAGGCCAAAACTATTGTTGGTAGTGGATACTTTACATAAAACAAATTTATAAGATGAAAAATAAGACATCTCTATAATTTTGCTCTATTTACAGTAAAATATTTGGTAGCATTTAACATTTCCTATTTTACTATACCTGATATTCCTTAGACATTTCAATTTCAGGTTGTTAATTAGAATGTGCCACATATCACTATTTAATGGATCTGAAATTTTGGGTAAAGGTCATCTCACTAATTATTATTTTCCTCTTTTGCTTCTAAAGCCACTGAATTCTCTATGTCATGCTATATTCCTTTTGCAATTAAATAATTTAGAGAAAAACTCTCAGTGAAGTCACAAGGGTACCCACACATAAATGTCTCTAAATCTCCATGCTTATAAAATATTTTTTATTCCTGGCATAAGTTGATATATCCCTTAAGAATTCCATTCATTAAGTTATCTCAGCTTAGCACATTGCTTTTAGTATAATGATACAATCTTAGTTGCAATTAGACCATCTGGAATTGATACTTTACCTCTAACTTGAGAATCATAACAACAGAGTTCTAGCTAGCTTACCTACCCTAGTATCTCTGGAGTTTAGCCAAAACTTGACATAGGGAAGGCTTTCAATAATTATCTGTTTAATGAATGACCAGAAGATGGTAAGAATGCTACTGTCACTTAAAAAGGATAATAAGAGGTGGTATATTGCATATATATTTAGGGTAGGAATCATCATCCAAATGTTTCATGGCTTCTCAATGAAATGTTTAACAATTACAACAATATACAAATAATTCATAATAAAACACTGTTCAGCAGAACGTTCCATCCAAGCCACCTGCACCTCTCTCCCTTTCTACTTTCCACCTCCCCCCCACTCCCCTTTCTCCATAGAAGGCTTGGCAACACAACAACTGACATCAGGAGTTAGAGAAGAAACTGTAATAATCTGGTTGTCTAAATTGTGAAATTTTAAGCAAACATGCAAACTTTTCCTAGAAAACAACTAAGGTTCCATGAGTGATGATAAACACTAACAAAAGAAAGAAGTTCCAGCTGAGAACCAGGCTCTTAATGCTAGCCAGTGTTCAGAGCATTTTTTTTTAATATTTGTGATTAGATTTCTTATGCATAGTATTATTAGAGCAGGTTAGTTATATTTCAACTGTAGTCATATTAAGAGTAGTAACAAAACAAAATATATAAATTTAGTAGATGTAATGAATTTAACTGTCTACTTAGAAGTTTTAAACCAATAGCTTAGTAATTTCAAACAACAAATGGCTCACATAGGCTTTGTTCCCCAAAGGGAGCTTCTAGATCAATAAATTTTAAGCAAACTAAACATGCTCCCACAAATGTTAAAAGTTTGCTTCATTACTGTTTTGTTTCACATAATTTTCAGAATATGTAAGATACTGGATGAATATGCCATTGTGGAAAATGGGAAAACAATAAAACATCTTGGAAGATGAGTCATACCCGAAGACTTTCCATTTCTTACTACCTCCATAATTGACAGGTATAACATTATTTTCTGTGAGAAAAACATAGTTCCAGAGAATTGCAGTATATTTGGGTAGTTACAGTAGTGGTGCCAATTATTTATTAAAGCCTCAGGTATAAAACTGAGTTACCTCTTATTTTTATTTTTTTCTCATTTTTTATTATTAATAAAGTCTCACTTTTTATCCATGTATCCCCTTGTTCAAATGCCCTTCCCCTCCTGCCCCTACAAGTCACTCTTCTCCCCATCTCCTTATCTCCTCCCCGGCAAGGACAGGAGGTCCCAAGGTCCCAAGGTGGCTTAGTTCAGCATCCACTCCAGGAAAATCCACTTTCTTCATCCACACATCAAGACTGACTCAAGTGTTCTTCTGGATGGAATGGGCTCCAAAGTGCCAGTTCAAGGTGCTTCAGATCCAAAGCTGTTCAGGGGTTGTGGTTTGCAACTTGGGCATGCTTTGCTTTTTCCTTTTTTGTTTAGATTCCACTAATGAGTGAGTACATCCCCTGCTTATCTTTCTAGGTTTGAGATCCTCGCTCAGGAGGATATTCTCCAAAAACATTCATTTGTCTGCAAATTTTAGGATATCATTTATTTCTTACTGCTGAGTAGTACTCCATTGTGTAGATGTACCACAGTTTATTAATCCATTCTTCAGTTGAGGGACACTTAGGTTGCTTCCAGGTAATTGCTATTACGAATAATGCTGCTATTAATATAGTTGAGCTAATGCCTTTGGAGTGCGAATGTGCATCTTTAGAGTATACACCAAGAAGTAATATTGCTGGATCCTTGGGGAGATTGATACCCAGTTTTCTGAGAAACCGTCATACTGCATTCCAGAGTGGGTGAACAAGCTTACACTCCCACCAACAATGAAGGAGTGTTCCTCTTGGTCTACAACCTCTCCAGCATAGTCTGTCATTTGTGACTTTTATCTTAGCCAATCTGACAGGTGTCAGGTGGTATCTCAAAGCTATTTTGATTTGCATTTTTCTGATAGCTAAAGAAGTTGAGCACTTTTTCAAGTGCCTTTCAGCCATTCCAATTCTTCTGCTGAGAATTCCCTTTTTACTTCTGTATTTTTCTAGTTGAAAGCCACACACTGTTTAGATGTTTGACACACAAGACAAACACAGTCTGGTTGTTGCTGCTCTCGAAAAGTTCTATCTGCTTTTCAAATGCAATTTTGTATTTAAAATTGAATGGGAAATGGTTTAGAGATAAGCTTCTAGCTGGAGAGAATTTAACAACCTGAAGTCTCACTCCCTTCCCTTAAAATTAAGAAACTGAGGCTGTGACAAGCAGAGCCAGTTTAGGTCACATAACTTAGATAATAAAAAACAGAAAAAGGAAAGAAATGCTTTACTTCTTAGGTAGGACTTAAGTTGTAGAAAATTATTATTATTTCTTTTTACTTTCAGGTGGTGAAATTTAATTGTAATACAAAATTTATATGCCCTTAAAATAAAGTTTTATGTGGGAGAATGCTCTTGTACATTGTAAATCTACATAGAATTGGGAAAGAAAAGAGAAAGGATAGACAAAGTTCTTAAAAAAATAGAGTAAAAAATAGTAAGCCACATAAAGAAAAAAATTATACAGAGAGTCTAGATACTGTACGTTATGGTTTTGTCTTTGAGGTTTTTTTTATTAGAAAGAAAGTAGCAAGTACTGCTGAAATACAGTTGGTTATAAATGTTGCTGGATTAATTCAACCTATTATTTTGTAAATGCCTTGACTTCAAAATTGAAGTCAAAAGATATGCTACTTTGAAGAAGAAGTTTATTATTATTATTATTATTATTTCCACAGAAAATGAGAGGCTGTGGATTCATTCTGGGTTAACGAAAATAAGGTTTGACTGAGGATGACTTCTTGAAAAATCTCTGATGGGAACAAATGGCCCAGATGATCCAATGTTTCACAACACTTCTATTGCAGTTCCCTCTGAGTTCTGCACTCAGAATAGCTTCAAAGAGACTGGCTGAAATGACCCAGCTTCACCAGCTTCACAGACTACTCCATTCAGGACCTACCCATAATACTAAATTTTCCTTGGGTACCCTTAAGATTGCCAGCATCCCCAATCAGCAGGAAGTAGTATAGAGAACTATGCCCATATCCCACCCCCACAATTGGATTGTAGATGTTTGTTTTTGTTTAGAGTGTTGGTTGCAAGTTGTTGTGGATAATGGTCAGGCAATAAAGGAGAATAGATTCAGGGGAATTCAGAGTTCTTGAGATTTTTTTTTATAAAGCATGCCTCTGTGTGTGTGTGTATGTGTGTGTTTGTGTGTGGGGGAGATTGTGCTTGTAAATATTTGCCAGTTGTATTGGTTTAATAAAAGGCTGTTGGCCAGAAGGCAGGCAGGAAGTATGGGTGGGGCTACCAGACTAAGAGAACTCTGGAAGAAAAACAGAGAGGCATAGGCCAGCCAGATGTAGAGGAAGATGAGAATGCTGTACTGAGAAAAGGTACCAAGCTACATGGCTAAACATGAATAGGAATCATGAGTTAGTTTAAGAGTAAGAGTTAGCAAGTACTAATCCTGAGTAATAGGCCAGTTTATAATTAATATAAGCCTTTGTGTGATTATTTGGGAGGAAATGCCTAAAGGACCAGTGTTGGGGGGGGCAGACAGAAACTTCTGACTATAGTTTTAAACATGTTATTCATCATGGCATACCAAATACTAGTCTCCTAATGATTACTTCATATTAGACTTTTTTTTAAAGTTTTTTTTTTTTTTTTGTGAGTTAAGAACGTTGAGGTTGGGTGGTTTTCCTGAGTTACTGCTGCCTGGGTAGACCATGGGACTCTTTATTTACAACTGAGGGAAGACAGAAGTCAGGCCTAACATGTGTACACACAGACACACACATATACCTAACATATCGCACATGGAAAGAGAAAAGAGCAAAATACCCTCCAAATCAACTTGAAATCAAGTTTTTAACACAAATGACTAGGACAATGGACATTAAAAATAACTGTAAGAGCAACTCTCATTTCTAAAATCCTCTTGTAGTGCAGCCTTCCCATCTTCACAGTGCGACTGGGAACTCCAGACACTATTAGGTACTCTCAGTGATTGTTACTGAGCAGGCCCCTGCTCTGCCAGAGCACAAACGTCTAACAACGGGTAAGTGAACTAGATACTTTAAGATGATAAATGCATGAGCAAGCAAGCAGTGAGATCACGATGCTCTACTTTAAGTGGGGTAGACAAGGATGTCTCTTCTTATAAGGTGGCCTTTGAGGGGTAGAGAAGATTGCTGTCAGTGAAGTATTTACCGCAAAGGCATGAAGACCTATGTTTAGATCCACAGCACACACATTAAATGTCAGGAACTGCAACTCAGTGCTAGGGAAGTGGAGACATGAGGATCCCGGAGCTTGCTGAATAGCTAGCTAGTCTTAATGAAACAGTGAGTGCTGGTCTAGGTGAGCTGGGCATGGTGGCCCACTCCTTTAATCCCAGCACTCCAGAGACAAAGGCATGTGGATATCGGTGAACTCCAGGCCAGCTAGGGCTACATAGTGAGTGGGACACTATCAAAAGATAAAAAATAAATAAAGAAGGAGAGAAGAAGGGAGGGAGGGAGGAAGGGGGGAAGGGAGAAGGGAGGGAAGGAGGGACGGAGGAAAAAGAAGAAAGGGAAAATGATTTTAAAAATACTATTGACTTCTGGTCTCTACATGCATGTGTATATAATGGGTGTTAGGATTTCCAGTACCTTCCAGTCACTTCTGGGGTCCTATGTGTCTGCAACACTCAGGTAGAGTGCACAGTCACTTCACGTGTTGGCATTTCAGCATTCCCTAGGCACTTCCGGTTCCTACATCAGCACACGTGACTCAGCATGCCTAAACAGAGCCTTACATCCTTGAGCATGCATAGCATACCTATGCAAAACCACTCTTGGACCCCACCAGCTTCCACACCTCTTTCTCCCAAATACTCCCTAGTGGGCCTGCCCATGCACCTTTCTTTCCCTATTTTCTTAATATACTCTGAACGTGGGTGTATCTCGTGATCCATCCCAGTGCTCATAACAAGGTAGACTTTGAGCTGTGTGCTGTACTATGCATGTGGGTTTTCTGGGACCAATGGCAAAGTAGGAAGGCATTACTGCAAAAGCTGTTAACACAAGAGCAACCTCTGAGTGCTCCAGAAACACAGGCTGGTGGGGGCAAGATGGTGTTATAGGTAACAAGGACCACAATAAAGAGCTTGATAAACATTTTCAGTTTCTAGAGGTCACTAGCAGATTTTAAGTGGGATGAAGACAAGATTTCTACTTCCAAACTAGCTCTTAGGCTGCTTCGTGTTGGCAAGACTATAGCAAACAAGAGTAGTACCCCTGTAGAGCAGGCTGGAGGTGGAGATCTTGGGTTGAACAGGAAACAGAGACCTCCCAGTAGCTGCAGTGATGGGATACATAGCTCCACAACAGCTATTAGGAGATACAGGGTTAGTTATGAAGACAGGATTGATGATAAGTTTAGTTATAAATTGTCTGTTGGTATGAACATTAGAATGATCAAGGCCTGGGTATAGACCTAACATTCCATGTTAATCCTGACCAAGAGATCCCCCCAGGGAAGACAGGTTCACCTTAAGTCATGCTAAAGACCAAAGAGTAACAATTAGCCCTTTAATTAGATTATGTACTTTTCTCTCCCCAAATTCTTGCCCCAAAGTGCAGACTTTCACAATGCTGCAGGCACAGAGCTTGAAAATTCTGCCCATTTTTTTCTGAATCAATCAAAAAGAAAAGAAAGAAGTTAACTTTTCCTCTTTTTCCATTCCTTTTCTAAGCATGCATTTCCTAGCATGTAGGAGCCCACAAATATTCCAGCTTGTGGCTTGTTTCTATTTTGACTCAAGTTCAGAGAATCCCAGCTTGCACCGCGCCCCCCCCCCGCCCCCGCCAAACACACACACACAAGACTGCATCATAGGATATAGGATGCTTCGGCCAAAGGTATGGTTACCAGGTGTCTGATGTTTGGAAATTGAAGAACTACCTGTCTGAACTTTCCCCTCCCCTTTGCTTGGTATAAAAGGCCCAAAGGCAATAAAATCAGGGCAACTGTATATTCATACAGTGCTCCCCTGACTCTTAAGCTTTTGGTCTCAGTCTAATTCTTTCTGTCTCTGCAAATTCCAATCCACACTCCCCTCTCCAAGACGGTACTAAATGTCAGAACAGCCACCAACACTAACAATTAGGCCTTCCCAGAACTTTGGGATGCACTCTTCCTCTATGGCTCCCCCCCCCATCATGCTGCTGATCTCTATAATAGCTTAATTCAAAATGCACCCCCTCACAGACACACACTTCTCCCTGTTACTCATTTCTGGGCAGCTGTCAAAATGTACAGTGTATCTACCCTAGAGTTTTTTTTTCTTTTTAAACTTTAATAAAATTGTCCTCAAGCTAAAAACAAAACAATAAGCCAGTCGGCACAATAACCCTATAAGATTGGCAACAGTATATTTTCCACATTGTAGATTAGAAAATAGAGCCTTTTCCAGATTGTATGGTTAAAAGAATAATAAATAAAATAAAATAAAATTGAGCCTCAAAGATGTTGTTCAAAATCACTCAAGAATCTAGAGAGTAAGGACAGAGCAATCAAACTCTGAGTGATGGGCCTGAGGCCCACCATCCCAACCCTTGCTGCACCAGCTCAACATTTCTACACATATTCAACTCCCTTTCGCACAGCAGCATTTGAAGAGGCAAACCCCAATATCTTAAAAGTTCTAGAAGTGGAAATGTTTGATGTTTCAGAGAAGGAATCTCTGAGGAGGCAATCTAAGTAATTTGTTGGCAAATATTTTTTCTAGCAGTCCTTGGGCAACAACATTTGTGATATCAATACTTCAGGACCATTATCCATTTCTTCTTTATTCTAAGACAAGTGACTTGGGCCAAACACATTGAGTTTCTGGTTTTCTGTGGAAAAAAAAAATCCCCAAGAAAGTACAAATGAAGTGGCTGGATGCCAAACTCACCTTTCATTTTGTCCTTATGTATTAGTGATGCCTTTTCTTTGAGACTGTATAAGTTCTGAGGAAGTTGCAGCTTTTTGTTTAAACATGATTTCTGGCTGGGACATTTCCTCTTACAGGATATTAAACACAATAATCACACCTGCTCTTCTGTGATAACAGATGCAGGTGAGGGGCTCTATCAATCACAAGTCCCTGGCACTGTACAGAGAAACGGAAGCGGTATTAGTGGCTGCTTCTCCCCCACCTCCGGTCTGACAGGAAGAGAAGAGACAACCCATTCTGCTCTTTGGAACCAGGTGCCTGGGCTGGCAGCTCCCGAGGGGAGGGAAGCTGGGTGACCTCATAAGCTGCCAGTTGCAGCTACTTTCTCTTGGCTGTGGGGGTGGCATTTGACATAAGAACACTGTAGAGAATGAGAGAACATTAGCAGTACAATTAATAATTTGCATCACCTTTAAAAATAGGGCCTATTTTTACATTTCTGAGTTGTGAGATGTTCCTCCTTCAAAATGTTGCTGTTTTCAAGGATGGAAGACTAAAATGAAATGCCTCCTTCTTCATAAAGTGACCTTTCTTTAGGATTTTCATCAGGCAGGGTCACTGTCAACAGCAATGTTCATAGGAATTGAAGTAAGCTCCAGGGAATAGAAAGCATAATTAGTATTTAGCTCAAAGAGTCTGACTTTCAGTAATCTCTAGGATGCAGGACTTCACCTCATTATCTAGTTTGCAAAGCTTTGCACTAAAATGGGAGAATCTGACAGTCATTTTCTGTAAAGGAGCTTTGCATCTGACTCTCCCAGCAGTTCCAAGCTTACATTCTATGTTTTTAAGAGTGATGGGTCATCACTCTTTAATCTTAGCACTGAGGAGGCAGAGACAGGCAGATTTCTGAGTTCAGGCTAGCCTGGTCTACAGAGCAAGTTCCAGGATAGCTAGGGCTACACAGAGAAACCCTGTCTTTTTAAAAAAATGTTTGTTGTTGTTGTTTTGCTTTGCTTTGAGAGTGTGTGATGGATCACAACCTTTTTACAAAGAAATTTAATCATGTGGAGGAGTTTTCTGGATCTGGAAAACTGGTTTTGCTACTCTTTCTTGGAGCCCAAAATGATGAGATAAAATGTGTTTACCAGTTTTTTGTTAAAATAAGTTCTTAAATTATCTTTTATTTTGTCTGTATTTATTTAGAGGACCTATGGCAATAGATAATTACATTTCTTAGTTCATAGACCTTTAAAGAGATGTCTTTACAGTGGGTTGCTGGCTGTGCAGTCTAGAACCTTATGCTACTATTTTTGTTCTTCTTGGATGACACTGAACAGAGGGAGAAGCCATTTGGAGCTCATACTTCACAGAAAACAGAACAAATCCACTGACACTGTAAACAATTTCAAAACAGATCTGTCAAAATTGCTTAGTAGCAAAACTTGGTGGAAAATGGGATAATAATGGTAAATGTATTACTTTTTACTTTTATTATTTGTTGTACAAACCTTCTGTTTTTATTGACTGATCTAAATATGGATGCAATTCTTTCAAATCCATAGAGCAAGTCCTAGAATAGGAGACATACTACAGCTGTTTGTCACAGCAAGGGGAACAATGGCCTTCAGCTGGCAAGGTTGCTGCTGTTTCTCTCAGGGGCAGCCGAGCTACAATGTCAATTTAGATGGAGGATAAGAGTTACAAGTGACTCCAGGGAAATATGTAGCAAGTTGATTAAAAGCAACCACATGGAAGATAAAGAGGCTTCCTGACATGGCAAGATGGGGCAAGAGAGTGGAATATTAATATCGCATGAATGGGCCATCTGTCTAGTGAGACCTCCCTTCCAATACAGTTAGGAGAAAGATTACATTGTTAACACAGGGATTTTCCCTTAGCCTTCTTCCTGGTTGGCCCTTTGATATATTCTCCAAGATACAGAGACAGACAAAAGAGCTGGAACCACTGCCAGTTTCTGAACAGTTCCAGTCAGGGTGGAGGAAGGCATGGACCAGCTTCTGATTGAAAGGAACAGCTGTCTGTAGAGAATGCTACCCTGTGTGAGTCCAGAGCCAGGGAGACAATTATTTGTGTTAGGTATATACTTAGCCTCAGCAAGGCCCCTGACTGTACACACCAGTTGGTAAAGGTTTTCATCTGAGAAAGAATGTTCTGAGTAACAATTATCAGACACCTGTAGTCTAGAAGATGATAAGTGACCTCAGTTCAAAGCTCAGCATTCAGAGAACTTCCACAGCAAATGGAATCCAGTCGAGGTAAATTATCTTAAATGTCTTCAAATCCCCTTGAATCATATGTATTAACTGAAGCTAAAAATGTGATATTATGCCTAGAAAAGTGAAATAAGATGTGGGCTTAAATTGAATAAATTCTGGTTTCTGCATTTGTTTGGCTTTTTGGGGACATCAGTAGGCCAACTTTCTCTATCCCTTCATTGACAGTACTTCACAGAAAACAGAAAACAGAACAAATCCACGAACAGGGTAAACAATTTCAAAACAGATCTGTCAAAATTGCTCACTAGCAAAACTTGGTGGAAAATGGGATAATAATGGTAAATGTATTACTTTTTACTTTTATTATTTGTTGTACAAACCTTCTGTTTTTATTGACTGATCTAAATATGAATGCAATTCTCTCAAGTCCATAGAGCAAGTCCTAGAATAGGAGACATGGCAGCCATTAAGATGATGCTCCATCCTCTGGGGCTTCACTGGCTCTGGGCTTTGGTCCATTCTGACCTTGGTCATCATCTTAGCTCCTAGGAAAGTCTTAGAAGACTCATCACCTAACCAAAAGCAGTTATATGCTACTGGGCCTTCTGCACAAAGTCATTGATAATACACACACACACACACACACACACACACACACACATATATATATATATATATATATATATATATATATATATATAGAGAGAGAGAGAGAGAGAGAGAGAGAGAGAGAGAGAGACTGGCACTATGCTAAACTTTGGAGATCCAGTGAAGAACCCTGACATGGTTTTTGCTACCATGGGATCCCAGGTCACTGAAGAAAACAGAAAAAATACCCACAACAATCTTTTCTTCTAAGTTCTACATAGAGATGTAATTTTCAAACTCCTGTGTTTTAGAATGTATGCAGTGCTGATGAGGGAGAGCAGATAAGAAGATACAATAAGGTAAATAGATGAGTTTTAATGCCAAGGTGCTAGCACTACATTACATCATTCTCAGGTAAGCTTCTAGGGATAGTGGTATCTAAACAGAGACTTCTGCTTTGTTTTGACATTTTTTTGATTGGGGATTTTACAGAAAATTGCACCCCAATCCCACTCATTTCCAAGTCCTTCTATGTCGACTCTCAACTCTTGCAGCCTTCCTACCAAAAAAACCCAAACAAAACAACACAACACAAAACAAAACAAAGCTGGCTTCTGTCTTCTCTTACCACCCACCTCTCCATCACATATTGTTTCTCAGAGTGGTACTAGGAGCTGTGGTTTGTTACTGCAGTCTACCCTTTTCTCCAAGGAACTTTCTTTGCAAATATTCATTGCAATGAGTTGACCTGGTTCATTCAAAACCTCTGGTTTCTGGTCCATCATCAATACTGGACCGGTCACTGAAGCTCCTCCTGGATAGCCTGCTGTTGCCCTAAGTCATGGAGGTTCAGTGGCTATGGTTCAACAAGACCACTCCCTTCATGCACTTCAGCAGGTCATAGATGTTGAAGTGGGCCAACTCAAAGCCCTCAGTATGAACTTGAGGGGCAGCTGAGCTAGTTAGCCCAGGCTGCCACTAGAATCTTTCTCCCTCAGGTAAGGGGAAAAACCAGCTATCCCAGGGCCAGTGAGGGGTGGGGCCAGCTCAGCGTGGCTCACAGACATCAACATGGCTTTGGGTGGCAGTTCAGACCATGGGCATCCATATGGCCTTTGGTGGTGACCCAGGCTACAGGCATCAACACAGACCATGGCTGCAGTAGGGCCGCAGACCCAGACATGGCCCTCAGTTGTAGCATAGGCTGTTCCTCACTTTTGTCTCCATTTCCACCCCTATCCACAGTACATGACCTTCTCTGTTTTCTTTTCTTTCCCATTTCTTCATCAGACATTTGATCATCATAGTGATACCTAGCAGTGGGCAGGCCTCTAGTTGCTGTGTTCTGCCTACCCATGCTGCATGGCAGCAGCCCATAAACAGAGACTTTTAAAGGCGTTAACTGAATTTCATAAATTGAGGCACCTTTAGAAGTGCTTTGTTTTTACATGTTTTTCTTACATTTTTTACGTTTTACATTTGTCTAATGTGGATCAATGGAATCCAATTGAGTAACCCAACATTAACCCACATACCTACGAAGAACACCTGATTTTTGACAAAGAGGCCAAAAATATTCAATGGAAAAAAGATAGTATCTTAAACAAATGGTATTGGCATAATTGGATGGTAGTGTATAGAAAAATGCAAATAAATTCAAACCTATCACTCTGCACAAAACTGAAATCCAGCTACACCAAACTTGATAGAAAAGAAAGTGGGAAATACCCTCTAACACATTGGCACAGGTGACCACTTCCTAAATATAACACCCATAGCACAGACACTAAGAACAATAGTCAATAAGTGGAGCCTCCTGAAACTGAGAAGCTTGGTGGGAGTGTAAACTTGTTTAGCCACTCTGGAATGCAGTATGGCAATTTCTCAGAAAACTGGGAATCAGTCTCCCCAAGGATCCAGCAATACCACTTTCAGGCATATACCCTAAAGATGCACATTCACACTCCAAAAGCATTAGCTCAACTATGTTCATAGCAGCATTATTTGTAATAGCAAGAACCTGGAAACAACCTAGATGGCCCTCAACTGATGAATGTATTAACAAACTGTGGTACATCTACATAATGGATTACTACTCATCAGTAAGAAAAAATGATATCTTAAAATTTGCAGGCAAATGGATAGATTTGGAGAATATTCTCCTTAGCGAAGTATCACAAATCCAGAAAGAGAAGCAGGAGATATACTTATTAGTGGACTTAAAAAAAAAAAGTTGTCATTGTATATAAGAGCTGCTCAAGGCTACAACATAGTTAAATGATACAGTGTTTCACACCTGCATTGCTGGTCTCTAGCAGGAGTGGGGATGAGGAAGGACTGGTTTTGCTCAAGGGGATGGCCACAGGATGTTTAATTATGCCCCAGTAGATAATCGAACAGCATGAATGGGTTTTTCTGTAAATGGGGAGATCATAAGAGTGGGGATGAAACTGAAAGAACTGATAACTGAGTTTGATGAGGAACATGATGCAAAATCACCAAATAAACAAAAAAGGGAAAAAAGAAAAAAAGTGTGTCTAAAGTTGGTCTAAAATATTGAAATGGAAGTCTAGACCTTTATTTTCTAATGAGTAAAAAAAGACATATGGACTTGTCAATACCAGGCACAGTTTACCATGAGGGCATGGTAGAAGAAGAAAGATTCAGTAAAAGGCTTCATTCAGATTATTGAGGATTTTCTTCTTTTCTCTTAAGTAAGTTACCATAATCTTGGGTTAGTCATTCAGTTTCCAAGGATATCAAAACTGTTTGAAAACATTGCCAAGCCCATAAATATGTTTTTTTAAAAGTCTGAAATGTGGAACCCCAAGACAATAGTTCATCTAGACCTTCTAGTGAAGATCATGATTGACAAAATAAATCAATTTGCACAAAATTTCTAGAAGAAAAGTTCTCAGAAATAAACTAGGTGCCAAAATATTCACAGAAGAGGAAAGCTCATTCCCTGCATGGGCAATGTCATGAAAACACCCTTCCTGCCTGCTAGGCAGTATTCCTCTCCAGCAGTTACTGCTGCGTATACAAATAATTGTGGGAACTGACCTTATGAGAACCTTGTCAGTTTCAGGAGATTCCTGAGACCTATAAGTTTTGTTTATTTCCTGACCCTGAGAGGACGTTTCAATGCAGAGGAAATAGCTATACAACAAAGCATTGACCAAGGGATTGCTCACGCAGAGTGACAATATGTAAGGGAATGAAATGGATAGTGGGTATTCTAAAAATTAGTACAAAAGCAAAATCCTGAAAGAAAAGGGAAGAGAGTCGAACCACTAGGCATAGTCAGAGCTGGTGCTGGGGAAGAAGGCTGCTCTAGCCTCACTGAAAGGGGAGGGTTCTCAACTAGTATAATTTTCCACATAGCAGACACTGGAAGCGTCTGGAAACATCACAAGTATGTTGTTTCAAGAGTTTGAACTATCAGAAGAGTAGAAGCAAATATCTGTGGTACACAGTATTTTTATTATCTAAATATAAACCCACATCAAGAAAATCTGGGATGACTCATCTACACTGAGTTTAATTTAGTTAAGAGTTTTTATTTTGAATATGTATTGTTGTTCATATTAATGGAGTTGACAGCTACATGCCTACAGCATATACTGTTCAAATAATTTATCCATTAAAGTTTCTGTCTACCTGAAGGTCAATTTTCTTTTCTTCACTAATGCTTTGATAAAAAGATGTTACTATGCACAAAACTCAGGCTGTTTGTTGTAATGTAAAGTTAAGGTGACATTCGCAAAAGAATGCACATGTTTCCTTGTCATTTTTGTACTCGCTCTTCTTTTTGTCCCCAACAATACCATGACAATAACTGCACATGGACACTTATTTAGCTTCCCTTCAAAGAGTACTTACATTTGAGTTTGAACTCTGTAATAATAAACATTGTCTAAAACATGCAAGATATTAACTGGCTCTAGAAAAGATAAAAATTAAAGGAGCTAAGTACAGCAATTTGCTTCCATTGACAGTACAGGCTGCCTATGTAGATTGTTTTTTTTTAAAACATACACATCCAGTGTTGTACACTAATCAGCTCCATGTTCAATAGGAAAATGATTAGGGCATAAACATTTCATAATAGAAAGTTATGATTGAGGACTGAGAATGATATCTCCTGACTTGCTCTGTGGAACAGATAATCAAGTTGTCTTTCAAAGATTGAACTCGAAGTGAATGTTTTACTTGAGAAATAAATGAAATTGATTATATATTCCAGGCACAAAAAAAAGCCACACTGTAATTACTTTCAATCTCCTTGTAACATGTTCTTTTCACTAGCAGAGAGCTTCACAATTGTTAGAGAATACAAGTCTATATAAGCAAGAGTGTGTTAATCTAGCAATTGGCAGCAGGAAAGACCTTTTGAGTTAGGCTATCTATCTTCTCACCAAGAAGATGTCACAGCATTCTTTCTGTTCAATCGAACTTGAAGACATTAGAGCAATAAACTCCGCTTCTTAAGGGTATCTTATACAGATACATTTGTTGGATTTCAGAAAACACTGTGGACTTTTAGCTAGACATTCAAATCATTTTCTAGAATTGTCTTGTCTTCAGAAAATAGTTTTGACTCCATTCTTCTGTAAGAACCCATAGCTTCATTCCTTAATTTCCCCATCACTTGACCAAAATGAAACAATATCTTTCTGGGGAGCATTGCCCATAGGAAGAGGCAAACCTGACTCTCCAGGCAAGATGGAAATGATGTACCTTCCAGCTGTTCTCCTTACTTCACAAGAATGTTCTGTGGTCTTCTTCACAACATGCCTCCATCATCTCTTTCTGTTATTCATGCTTTACTTCAAATCAACTCTAGTTACTGGTGCCAACCATCAAAAAACTGTGGTCTAAACACCATATGAGGGAAACTTATTTCTTTACAATTTGATGATCCAAATCAAGTACAAACCATCTGTGTTCAATATCAGAGTTGTTAGGAATTTGTTTTGTTGTCAGTGAAGTAAAAAAATGGTAACTCTTTTGGGGCGTGAATTTATTTTTAGCTTTCAAATAGGGTGAATAAATTTTTCATTGTTGCTTTATGAAGATGATATTAAATATTGTGCTATGTTTATTATCATTGGTTTAGGGAGCAAGTGAAATCCTGAGTAAGTGGGTATATAATTTAACATGTGCATTGTCATGCCTAAGACCACAGCCTCATCCTCATGGGAGTGGCAAAGCCTTCCCAGATGATGATCAGAGAGGTCGCAAAGCCTTACTTGAGTCTGTCTATGTGCAGATATTGATAGTGTGTGCAGCAGAAAATTTCTATTATAGTTTACTCCTTGGAAGTTTTTGACCTGAAGACTTTTCCATTATAGAAACTGCTCCTACCTAGCTTAGCTAAACCTGCCTTTTCCTTGATCTCTCTGCAGTAACTCTGCCCCCTCATTTGTCTGAATGTAATAATCCCGACTCCTTGTTTATCTGCATGTAATAACCTGCCTCCTTGCCTGTCTGTAATAACCTGCCTCCTTGTTCAGCTTATAAAATAGCCTCTCCTGCCCTCCCATTCAACTGTATATTAAAAAAAAAATGCTGAGCTCCTATGATGTTGTAGTTTCTCCATCAAAGAGCCCAGCCCACCCAATCCCAGCATTTCTGTCCGTGTGTGTGTGTGTGTGTGTGTGTGTGTGTGTGTGTGTTTGTGTGTCCTTTCTTTATTCCCACACTTCCCCAGGTAGGTCAGTCCCTAGAGCCATGCAAAGACTTGGCAATTGGTAGTGTCTTTTGGTGCCTTTTTAAAAAGCCAAACAAGCCCACTTAGATTATTTAGCATATGGACCAAAGATTTAATGCCTATGAGAACAATCTACAATCTGATTTTTTTTAAAGATTTATTTATTATGTATACAGTATACAGAAGAGAGTATCAGATGTCATAGATGGTTGTTAGTCACCATGTGGTTGCTGGGAATTGAACTCAGGACCTCTGGAAGAACAGTTAGTGCTCTTAACCTCTGAGCCACCTTTCCAGCCCCCCACAATCTGATTTTTAAATTTACATGTGTTTCAGTTGCTAAATCTCCTTCATAATTGTTTTGTTTTGTGTGTGGCATATGCCTCACAAAGTGTAGCAAGTTATCTGTGTTACTCAAAATATATTTTAATATTTAATCATACCATCTCCTAAATGTAAAAATAGCCATTACTATAATATTTGAGTACCACAAATGTTAAGAGGTAGTTTAATCTTAAATCTGACCATGGTGACATGAGTAACATACCCATGTACATATACAAGTACAAATACAATATACAAATGCACATGACAGAAACACATTCCTATATTGTCTTATTGCTCAGATAGATTTTCCCAAATCAACAGCATCTGTGAGCAGTTATTGAGTTTATTTTATAATTGCAGTAAGATATCATATCTTGTTCCTCAATAATAAATGGTCACTGTTCCTGGTGAAGCAAAGGTTTTAGAAACATAAAAGGCATACTATATTTATTGCTGTTCATTGCTTCAGGGATAGAGAAATCTATACCTTGAAAACTAACTAATGAAACAAAAAAAATCCACTTAATTATTCTACCCTAAATTCCTTTTCTTGCCATCTTTCTTCTGGGTTACTGCATGAGAAGACTAACTGGAGGTATTTGATATTCCAGAACTCCAGCCAAAGTCCATTTTTAAAATAGTCATATAAAAGTTAATTATAGTGCTGGAGAAATAGTTCATTCAGTAAAGTATTTACTTTACAGATACTAGGGTCTGACTTTGATTACCAGAAACTGGGGGAAAGATGGGTGTGGTATCATGTGCTTGCAATCCCAGTACTGCAGAGGTAGACAGGCAAGTACCAGTCCAGGTGACACAGTTGCAGACTGCCATGTATATAAGGCCAAGCTAGAGTTCTTCATGCTGGTGACCAAGAGCAAGCTAGTGCTTTGAAAAAACTCTTGACACCAAAGTTCAGACTATAGCATTTATAAAGTTAAATATCACAACATCATCATTGTTAATGTAGTTCAGAGAACCTGTTAACATTTGTTTTGGTTATGTATGTGGGCCTTTGGTTATATCAGGATCATTGAAAATTCTGAATGTATTGCCACAGTGGATATGGCTGACATGCTGAAAAGCACCTGAGCAGACAAAATTGAGAATAGATGAGATCTGGATAAGGAGGTGGTTATGTCAGTCACTTCACTTCTGCATCTGGAAGAGGCTGATTGTTAGAGTCAACCATCATCCCTGGCTCTTACAATATTTATGCCTTCTCTTCTGTATAGATTCCTGAGTCTTTCAGGGAGGGGTTTGATGAATACATATACTCAGGTCTGAGTGCTCCAAAGTTTCTCACGCTCTGCACATTGGGAAGTTGTGGTCTCTGTGTTAATTCTCTTATACTGCAAGAAGAAGATTCTCTGGTTGAGAGACCCCGTGACAGCACACACAAGGCCTGCATAGGTTGTGAATATAAACCAGACAAGATCTGGGTACCAAGGAAGGAAAGTGGATGCAAAGTTCCACCGCTAACCTAGACATTATTTGCAATCGATATCTGCTGGTAAAGGGAAAATCAGTTTTCTCCAATGGAATGTCACTGGGTGTATCAACCACACTCCAGGGCACGCAACATACTCAGGAGTAGTTGTCTGAGACAAAAAGAACTCCCTCTTTATGTGTATATGTGCTTTTTGTTGTTTTTGTTATGTTATTTTTTTTGTCTTATTAGTTTTCAGTTTGTGTTTTGTTTTGGGGGTGTTTTTTTAAGAGAGAGAAAGAACATGAAGTTTGGTGGATAGGGCAGTGGGGAAGATCTGAAAGGAGAGGGAGAAAGAATATGATGAAAATATATTTTATGAAAAAAAAATTAAATAAAATAAGGAAGATGAGTAGCCCCTGAGGAGTAATAACTGAAATGCTCCTCTGGCTACTATCTTTCCACACGTGAAGATACCATGTGCAACTACACATATAAACATGAACACATACATGGACATGGAACATGCACACAAAAGTTATTTATAACAGTAACATTTCAGCATGAATTTGATTTCTTTTATGTAAAAATAGCTGATGGATTGCCACATTACTTTTAGGCAGATAGAATGGTACTGTCTTCATTCCTTGTAGAAGGAAAATGAGAAAGGGATGTACTTTGAAGAATAAATTGAACCCACATAATTTTTGGAGAAACATGTTGTGAGACAGAATAGATTGAACATGGAAACACCAGCAGGGAAAAAATGTGGCATCAGACATGCAAGGGCCAGAGCTGGCAAACCAAGAAGACAAGAGACACATGAGGAGAGAAAGAGTACGTGGGAGGCTATAGCTAAAAAAGATAAACTCAATTTGCCATGCAGATTATTAGTGCAACGTCAGATATGTCAGAGAGAAAGTTAGTGTCATAGTAGCACCACATGTTCAAGAGCTCAGGCAGATGCAGGGGCTTAGGACAAAGATTCAGAACCACCAAGAGCCATCTTGGTTCCACCTATACGTATCTGAAGGACCTAAAGAGATTCCATAGGCATGAGAGAAGGACCACATTTCTCCTTTATTTTTCATTAGTTATGTCTGAGACAAGATTGCTATCATTTAAAAAAAGTTTATGAGATAAATTTTGCTCTTTCCAAATTAATTTGTTGAACTTCTAAGCCAACCTGAGAATGTCACTGGAGTTGGACAGGATATTGACAGATGTGACTGAGATAAATGTAGCTTTTAGTGTAGGCTTTAATCCAATCAGATCTTTACTTTAAAGAGAGAAAATCTGTACACACAAAGATATCATAGGAATTTAAAACTCAAAGTCAGACTATACAAAGACACATTTAGATGACAGCTATCTACAATGGAAGGAGAGACATTTCAGAATAAAGCAATTCTGATTAATATCTTGAACTGTAACTCTGAGAGCTGTGAAAAAGTTCCTGTTGCTTGAAACACCCAGTAAATGATATGACAGTCCTGGTAAGCTAATGCAAATTATTATCCATGGAAGGACTGCTCTTTAAGATGTAACCAGTGATGTTGCTAAGGGGTGTTTCCAAGCCTACAGGGAGATGTTCTCAGGGCATTCTCCTTCTGGCAGTTGGATGTCAGTGATTCTACCCTCATTGCCTGTCATCCCCATGTCTCCATTTCCTTCTCTGTGTTCAAATATGCATATTGCACATCTTGGGTCTCTTCTTTTTCTCAAGTATATGAACTTCTGAGTGATCTCATTTTAATTTGAATATCATTGCCATACCATGAATACTATTAGATGATGCTGTTTCATCCCACACTCTCTGCTTTAGGCCCAGTGTGCCTAGGGTGCTATTTACATTGATATACCTAGCCTCGCTGCAGAATGCACATTAATTCTCATCTAAATTTCTACAGCCTGAATGAAATCTCATGTTTTTCTCTCCCTTGACTTCTCTCCAAAACTCAATAACAAGATATCTTTTTACTTATGCCTCTTAATTTCCTCCTTTCCCAAGCAGCCCTGTGACTGAATACTTTAATTTATCCACATGCCTAAACACATTTTCTGTAATCACTGCCAGTGCTCCTCATTTCTCATTTTATTCTCTGAATCTCTTTGAGATGAAGTGTGCATAACAGATGATATAGTTTTGTACGGAGTAAAGGTAATTATGAAATATGAAACAAATAGTAACAAAAGTATCTTTGTAGCAGTAAAAATATGTATGTGTACATATTTTATATGTATATGTGAATATATGTGTACACATGTTTATATTATATATGTATATATGTGTGCATATATATGTGTTTGGAAGACAGAATAGTAATCTTCATGTAGAAATATTTTTATCCAGCATTTGAGAAAGATATTTATCTAGGTTTGATGATTTAAAACTCAATTGAATATACCACTTTTAAAAGCTTCATCTTTTATATAAAACTATGAACTTGTGTATGTACTAAAATGGATTAATATAAAATACTATTTTAAAATCTAAATGTAAGAACAATTTCAGATAATTATCAGAAATCTCCAGGACTTATAGTACCACTGAGGCACTGCATAAATTATTTGAATCAAATTCAAGCATTTGATTGTCTCTGTCTATTATTTGTTTACAAGAAAATCTAAAGCTGGGTAATCTTTGAAGAAAAGTGGCTTATTCTGCTCATGGTTCTTTGAGAACATGATGATATCAGCATCTCCTCTGCTCTGCTGAGGCCTTCATGAACAGCACCATGATGAGGACAGGAATGTGTATAAAAGAGGTATCGTAGTATAAGACAAAAATCCAGAGAGATCCAGAGTCCAGGATAATCTTGTAATTCTGTTTACAGCAATTCACTTTTGTAGGAATCAGCAAGAATCCCATGGTACTACATTCGTCTGTCCAAAGGATAATATATCCAATGGCTGAATTACTGCCCATGAGACTCCACTGGTACAGAGGTTTCCTACTTATGTATTATTAGTTAACCAAATATTTCTATTTTTCTTTGGGTTTTTTTTGGTAAAAATAGGAAAATGACATTTCTTTCACATGGCATTTAGAAGTACTTTGTAAAAGGCCACACCTTTATCAATATCTCTATCAAGCCACTATCCAATCATCCAGCTTTCAAGAAGCACCCTGTTCCCAATCAGCTTCTGTTAAGAAACAGGAACTGTTATGTTGTGTGACCTAAGTTTTTATAGAGTAAATGTATAAAAGTCTAAGAGATAAGCCAAACCTACTCCAGTGGAAAAGGCTGCTATGGGAGAAAGGGCTAGGCCAGACTCTTCACAGGAATATTTCTCTGTGGTTGGGGATTTAGCTCAGTGGTAGAGCACTTGACTAGCAAGCTCAAAGACCTCGATTTGGTCCTCAGCTGGAAAAAAAGGAAAAAGCCAAGAATATGTCTTCATTATTTAATCACTGATTCACAACTCTTTTCTTATTTATTATTTCCAAGTAAAAGCTAGCATTTGTTCTTCATGTAGTAGATTAAAAAATAGCCAAATTATTCCAGTGCACTTTTTTTTGGTTGGAATTTCTCATAAACATATTTTTTTCATATTTTACCAAAAGGTACCTAAACCATGCTAGTTGTACAAATTAATAGAAAAGAGATATTGAAGCCAAGTATGGTGGTGCATGCCTGCTATTCAAGCACTTGGGAGATAGAGGCAGGGGTATTACATAAGTTCAAGGTTAGCCTGGGCTATATAACAAGTTTCAATCAGCCTGAAAAATCAAATAAAATCTTGATTCAAAGCCAACAAAAGAACAGACAGAAAATAAGCAGGTGAGTAGAACAGAATATGACAACTCCATTGGCAAAACGTTTCAGGTTTCACTGGCACTTGACGTTACAGCTGCATCAGTACACACAACTCAGTACATCCAGGCCTTCCTAGCATGTGGGAAGTTGAGGTACGGGTGGGATTTCCTTCCTCAACTATTTAGGGATTTTCAGAGAAATGGCCTCTTCTGTGTGTCTTAAAACCTATATCACTCCTGCCCTAAGCTTCAGATATCTTGCTACAACCACCACGATATTGCTAGTTCTTCTTGTAATCTCCAGTGTTGATGGGAGGCGAACATGAAGGCAAGGCACTGCCCAGAGCTATTGTGAGTCTGTATCACACCCCCCATTTCTTTGTTTCTTTTTTAGTGCATGTATATGAACCCAGTCAAGACAGTCTGTTACTCAAAGAGATCACACACACACACACACACACACACACACACACACACACACACACACACACAAACACTAGCACAAAAGGTCAAGCATTAGAATTTTAAAAGATAAGAGTCTCAGGAAGTAGAAAGCCCAAAAATAGTGCAACCAGGAAAGGAGAAGAGAAGCCATTAAGGCCATCACTGAGGACAACTGATCCCTTTCAAGGAAGCATGGAGCAAGTTGGAACTAACCCTGTGAATGACAGGGTATTGGGAGACTTAGCCATTGAATGTTGTCATCCATTGGCTCTGAGTGGCCTTACAGGGCTACTCCTGAAACCTCTCATAGTTAGAAAGACAAATGGATTCTGAACATCATTAAGAGAAAACTGGATAATAGGAGAAATACAGCTACTTCTGTAATTTTTATTAATATCCCCAGTGGAAAGCAAGGACAGGATTCTAGATTTTGTTCTAGATTATTCTTAATCACAGCCAGGAACAGAAACTTGAACTCAGCAAACTGGCATACCATATTTTCATTTTATCAGTGACTTTATAGCTAATACTGTGGGTTTCCAGACAGGAGACTAAGCTAAACCAGGACACTCAGGGTGACTTCTATACCTAATGATAGAGCCAGGAATGTAACAGTAGGTTTTCTTCTCCAGGTCACACATATCTCACTTGTCATTCGCCTCTTTCCTTCCATTTTGTCCTCCTAGTGTATGCTCAGAAGGGCCCTGTCAAACATCTCAGTTTAGAGAAGGACTTTGAAGAGTGGAGTGCAGACCCTGAGGCCAGATAACTCGTTTTTATGGAAAGTGTAAAACAGACATGTCAACACAATCAAAGAGTGAGTTCTGTGTATATACTTTAAATGTGAAATACTTGTATTACTGACTGGCTGATTTATTTCATCAGATAATTATAATATTAAAATAATAATTCATCAAAAAGAGTGGCAACCCCTAGCTCATTGCTTCCCACTAAATAACACATTATTACAACTCATTTTGTTGAGACTAAGCTAAAAGCTGTTTTATGTTAACTTATGTTTATCTGAGCTTGTATAGAGTTTGGCATGGGCTTTTACTCATTTTCTTCTCTCTCCCACATGTGCTTGGCCACCTTGTCTCTGATGACTTGGTGAAGTTACATTGTCTTTTTATAGGCTCACTGTCACAGCATGAACACTTATCAGGGTCAGGAGCCCTCACTCTGACTTCTTGACAGGAATCAGCATTTTTTCTAATCATGGTCCCCTGGTTTACTGAAGTTTCCCATGTCATTATCTTGAAGCTCTTTGATTTTCTCTGATCTGACTTTTCCTATTGCTGCTCATCTTGTGTTTTTCTCCTATTGCTATGATAAAATACTCAAGAGAAATCAATTGAAGCTACTAAAGCTTTATTCTGGTTCACAGTTCAAAAGTACAGTCCATTGTGGTGGGTAAGCTAAGTCAGGAGATGCTCAGATCAACTGATACATTACACCCACAGCCAGGAAGCAGAGAATGATAAGTATACAGTGCTGCTGGTTTCCATTTATCCAGTCCTGGAACCAAGCCAGGGAATGATGCCACCTCTATAGTGGCTGGGTCTTGCTGCCTCTATCAGTGTAGTCAAGATAACCCCCCAGAGGCATGCCCAGATGCCTGGCTCCTGGGTACTTCTGGGCTCTGTCAGGTGGACAGCATTCCACAATGTTGATCTACCTCTTCTTAGGCAGACATGCCTTCTATTAGCATCTCATTCCTACTCTTAGTTGTCTTCCCTGACTACTATTTTTCTTCAATTTATAAAATAAAGTCTTTTTTAATTCATGTATACCCTCACTCTCCCTCCCTTCCCTTTCCTAAACCCTCCAGGTCAGCCTCCAGCCTTCCTCCTCCCCATCCTCCCCATCCTCTCCACCAGAAAGGGCAAGTAGTCCCAAGGAGGATCTGTTCAGCATCCAGTCCAGGCAAGTGCGATTTCCTCATTATATTGTCAAGACTGGGTTAGGTGTTTCTCTGGAGGAAATGGGCTCTGAAGTGCAGGTCCACACACAGAAATTGTACAAGTGTGATCTCTCCCCTCGAGGCTCCACATACTGCCCATGTCAATGGACAGTAGCCTATCCTTGGAAGGCCTAATTTCTTTTCTTGATGGTCCCCCATTGGCTGTTTTTAATTCAGTGAGCTCTCCAGAGCTTCAGCCAGCCATCACTGTGGGATGTTTTTCCCCTCATAATCCCTATACCCTTGCTCATATAAATTCTCCTCCCCTGTTCAACCACTAATATTTTTAAAGACATTCATTTACAATTTCCAAGAGCACCCAAAACATTTCAGGCTCTGGATGACTCCTGATTCTATTTGCTTCTTTTTAGTCTTACTTAATTGCTAAAAAGAATCTGAATGCCTATCTAAAGGGTTGACATCTATATTAATTCCCAGCAACAATCAGGATGCTTTCTTACTTCTGCATGACTAGCCTTACTTGTCAGTGAGCATTTTCTCCAAGGGTGAGCTCTAATATCTGCTCCAGATTATTTAAATAGCCTCACAATACTTGAATATTTTAATGTTCTGATAGAGAGAAGCTTTCCATTTTCATATAAATTAAGGCAAAATCTTCATGTTAAATAGATACTTATGTCCCCTATTTTCTAATATTTTTACTTTGTACCGTTTGTCAAATTAATTCAATACCCACTTCAAATAAAATGGAAACTATTTATGCTATAGTTTGAGTGTAAAATCCAGGGTTTTCTGTGTTGATACATAATCTCATCTATCCTTGGCATTGAGTATATACATTGAATCCAACTACGGTATATAAAGGAGGGATGCTTGTTAAATAATCAGAATGAATTCCCCAAGATCTAACAATGATAACTTTATAAAAAGGACAGAAATCAGAAGAGATGGGCATATGTTCCCTGTCTTTTACTGTGTGGGTGTGCAACATTTTTGGCAGAAGGTTATTGCCAGATGTGATGTCATCAATCACAAGTCAAAACAAATACTTGTAATTGCAGTACTCAGGAGGCTGGGGTCAGAGGATTGGCATAAGTTTAAGGTAAGCCTAGGCTATACAGGAAGTACAGGTTAGCCTGAGCCATATAACAGGAGTCTGTCTCAAAATTAAAAAAAAGAGAAGGTAGTGATATTAACAAGTAAAAACTGAGGCAAAATACATGAAGATGTGCACACACATACCTGCATTTTGAAACATGATATTCAAACATCCACAAGAACAAGGTGAAATGGGGGGAAAAACAGACAGAGAAACTCACCAGGGAACACAGCTCAACTCAAGCCACTTTGGTTTTTGGCACACCTACTAAAAATGAAAAAGTTGGTTTCTCGGGAAATGTCTTCTGGAGAGATAGCTGAGCAGACAAGGCTGGAACGATGGGCAAAGTCAACCTGGAAGGGAGAAACTACATGGAGATCCACTCCTAGGCAAAGAGCTGCAGGCAGCTAATGGCTCCTGGAAGGATCAGCTTCTTCCAGGATGAGCCAGCCCCCTCACTGATGCAGAGTGGTCAGTTTTGAAACACACACATGCGCACACATACACACACACACACACACACACACATGCACACATGCACGCACGCATGCAAGCACCAACCAAAAGATGGGTTCAGCAGATTATACACACATATGTGTACATAAACACATATACACATCTGTGTGTAACAATAATAATAAAATAAAAAGGCTATCAATTTGAGAGAGAGGAAAGGACCTGGGGGCTTGAGGGGAGGTAGTTGTCTAGTGCTGGCGGGAGAAAAAGGGAAGAGGATCTAGATAAACTTAAATGTTACTCAGTGATTCTGGACACTCAAGTTAGTATTCATTTAAATAGACTTTTAAGAAAAATTACAATTTCACATTTATATTTTAGCCTTTTATTTGCATCAATTAAAAAGTAAATATATTTTTAATAGCATCCTCCAGGGAGAAAAATAGCCTTTTCTCCAAAGAGATGATCTATTTATTTTGGGAAAACAAACTGGGTGCTCCATAGCCACCTTAATAATGTTAGCACAGAACATAAGCTAACATGTCCTAATCCTAAGTTTCTCTAAGTGACTCTGTACTTAGACTTCAGAGCCTGGTAAATGCAGTTAGAAATTCACTATAGCACTCATTAGCAGAGGAGGGGAAGCCTAACATGCATATAACCTAAGATTGTTTCATAAATGGGAGCAGTGAGGAAGAATAGGGGGTGATAAGACACATAAGGCTGTGTTGGTGTGCATCCTCACTGGGGTGCTGTCCTCTGCTTGCATGTGAGCCATTCACCCACCACAGACAGTGTGGGGCTCTCACTAACTGTGGACACAGACTCCTCCTCCCGTTGTATTGGCACTTGCATTTTGCTTCTCTGTGTATGTTCTTTTCTAGGTGTTGTGTCTTATTTAATTTTCTCCATACCCTACTGGACAGTCATTATTGATGGCTTTGTTTTACACACCATGAAGCCAGCAAGAGGTGAATTTGCCAAGATCTGTTAAGCTGGCTAGTAGATCCAGTATGCTCTGTGATTTGATTTTTACAGACAAAGTGCTCAAGATCCAGTCCAAATATACCAACATTTGCTACCAGTCCTTAGGAAAACAGTAGAATTTAGATTCCAAAAACATATCTCAAATCAACAGAAAACAAATTATTTGGCTATTACTTATATTGAGGGGCATTTTTAAGATTGAGTGTTAACTATAGGAAGCATAGTATTTCACAGGACTTATCTTCATCCTTTATATCTTTGGATAAGTATAAGAAGTCTCACTGTGGGACAAAATGATATAAAGCAGACTTATCAGCATTTGTGCCTGAGATTTTTGAGCAAAAATAGACAAGAAAAGTTGTATGGAATGGGGCAAAGCTGCCAAGACATGGCCTCAAAAGACATTGTCATTCCATTCCTATACCTGCTCAAAATACCATATGCCTCCATCATTTATTAAGCATATTCTCAGTTGCTAGAGTGCTAAGTTGGAAAGAAAGGTATACATTCTGATTGAACTCACATCTCAGCTGCAAGAGAAGGCTAATATCAAGGATCCATAATTGAGCTATATTACTTTCACACTTTTCCTCCTCTATAATTTATTTAGTTTCTGCTTTCATCCTCTCATGATACTCAGAATGTGAACAATATTTTTTTTCTCCTGGTGATACTCAAGCACACATTGAGGCTAAAAAAATTCCTGACCTACTAGCCAGAAAATAGTAATTAGTAGCCCTTCTTAAATACCAAGTGTGACACTAGAGGAAAGCCCTGTGTCTATTCAAACTAGAGGCAGTAGAAAGGATTATGCAATGAGAGAGGAAGAGAAAATTTTTGATATGATGTCTACATAGAAATATGAAAGATAAATGACAGAGGACATGTGTAACAGTTGCTCTTTAATGTCAACTTGTTAGGATTTAGAATCACCATGGAAACACATTGAGGTATGTCTGTAAGATGTTTCCAGGAAGGTTTAATAGGAAAGAGTTGCCCTTAATGTGGGTGATGCCATCCTGGTGGGTTGCGCTACCAGACTACATAAAAAAGAGAGAGTAGGCTGAGCATTCATTCATCGCTTTCCACTTCTGGAGCGTGCATGTGATGTGACCCACTACCCCAGCTTTCTGCTGACATGTCCTCTCAACCATGATGGACTGTACTCTCAAAGTAGGAGATGAAGTATATCAACATTCCTTCCTTCCTTTCCTTTCTTCCTTAAGTTATTTTTGTTAGGCAGGTTATTGTCACAATAATGTATAAAATAACTATTAATCATGTGTATTGCTAATGCAATAATATGCAAATCAACTGTTCATAGTTTTAAGTAATAATTATCAAGAATATAATAATGTATTATTTACAACTGCATTTAAGGACTTATAAAGCCCTTGGATATCAATTTAAAGTCCTGTATCCCTAGAATTTTGTAGGTTTCCAATAGCTATCATCTATCATGATTGTGACACTTTACTATTTTTTTATTTTACCTGTGGCCATTTCTGATCTCTAAGAGTCTGGTGCTTGAGCTGGCTTTTTGAAGCCCATTACCTATGAAGCCTTGATGCATGGGGACCTGCCTCAACTGAATGCACCTGTCTTTGCTGACTCCTCAAGGGAGGCCTTACCTTTTGGAGGAGGTGAGGGGATGGGTGAGGGGAGAGACTTGGGGTAGCAGGAAGAGGGATGAGAGGGGATCTGTGCTTGGTATGTAAAATGAATAAAAATACAGCATTATAAGAATTGTTGTCATTCTCTTACCTTCAGAAGTCGTTTGCCAATGAGTCTTCTGCAAAGCCGAATCTAGAGTGCTCACAACATGCCCTTTATAACACACTCAATTGTCTCATTCTGTCTCTTCCACTACTGTTTATCTTGCCATTCACTCCTCCAGCTTTTAAGATAACTTTTCGAGTACCAGTCAGTTGACCTGGGTTTAGTAACTCCCTCCATAATTACATGCTCCCTTACTCTATAGACATCTAATTTACTACTATATGAATGATGTGAATTTGTGTCTATATTAAAATAGATACTGCATCTTCCATCAAGAATCAGAAGACTCCATTCAATATTGCATCAATAGAAGCATGCATGCATTTGCATCCATCCAAACTATAGCAAGGCCTGGATCTGTCTGTAAGGGCAAGAATTATTTAATTTGTGGGTCTAAGGTACATGTCCTAGGAACTGGCATTGACATTCATGTTCCCTCTGTTGCAGA
The DNA here is from genome assembly GCA_004025045.1 of Sigmodon hispidus. Lineage (NCBI taxonomy): Eukaryota > Metazoa > Chordata > Mammalia > Rodentia > Cricetidae > Sigmodon > Sigmodon hispidus. Next base: position 47,072 of record PVIH01007667.1, on the reverse strand, counting down.
GTTTTTTTGTTTGACTTTTCTCCTGGTTTATGTAGGGAAGAACTATAAAAACCCTAGAGAAAATAATTTAAAGTGGGTTGGCGATGGATCTGATATGTGCTGATAGAGCACAGTATTTAAAAATTAGACACATAGTTTCTAGAAAACTCATTGTGAAACATAGATTTCTGGGAGGTAATGAATGTGTCCTGGTGATTAAGACAGGTATGAATGTGTCTGTTCTATATGCACTGTGTATTTAATGTCTCCCATAATTAAAAGTAGAAGAGACACAGATGTAGCTGGATGCCAGATAAACAAGGTAGGTGGTGTTTCTTGTTGTCTATATGTAACTATATGTCTTGTAACTATATGCTTGAAAGCAGTAGAACCCATTTGACTTCATAAATCGGTAGTTACTAGAGGTAAATATTTTATTTCTCTCTAAAATAGAAAAGCTATTCAAAGTTGAGAAATGTGTAATGTATAAAAAAATGGTGCTGATTCCCTGAGTAACTGAAGGGTCAGATGTATATCTCCTTCTACTAGTGTTGACAGTTTTTCCAAATTGCATTCCAGGTAATATCACACACTAGAAACAATGCAAATCCAAGTGCACTACAGAGCACTGTACCACAGGAGAAGTCACATGTGCCCCTGATTGTTTAAGTGCTGGTACAGTCCAGCTCTAATAAACTGCACACACCAACCATTGTGGTCTCTACTTTAAAATATGTGTTTTTCACAATTTAAAGTTGAAATTGGAAGTTGAAAGAGGTAAAGTGTAATGGCTTCTTGGATTTAAACTTAGCATACTCTGGGTGTAGAGAGTGCTTGTCAGGAACTCATCGCCATGCTGAGGTCTGACTCATATATCTATTTCTGAACTAACCTTCTATCAAGAACAAGACAGCCTTATCCTTATGGGGCCCATCAGCCTGCCCCCAAAATCTATCACACAGAGATTGTTTTCCTCTCATATCTTTGTAAGACATTTCTTGCCACTGCTATATGAGGAACCCCAAATGAATGTTGATAACTACATGTCTATACATCATTGCTTTGCACTGATTGGTCATTGGTGGGAAAATTCACCGTAAATAAAAAATGAAGTTCAAACATTTTTTTTTTTAAATTTAAAATCTATCATTCACATATTGAGAGATCTGTATTTTTAAATGTTTTAGGTTTTATGTTCTCAACTGGTGCTCCAAATTTTTAATACTTTTAACACCTTTAAGCAAATTAATGAGAAGCAAAAAATGTAAGAAGAAGGACATTGTTGTTCTTCAGCACTAAAAATCAATGAAATGATCATTGCATGCATGCAACTTCAGGATTAAATGGCTGTGGACTTGAGGAAGGTTTCAGAGTTCTCATGCTTGTTGGGGAAAGTCACACTGGAGTATCAGGGGTGACTGTAGCTTTCAGACTACAGCCTTCTCAGAAGCAACTCTTTCCCCCCCCCCCCCCCAGCACAGGAAGGAGAAGCAAAATGCAATGTGACAGGAAGTGTCACTTAAAGAGATGGCCGGTAGGATGCTCACTGACCCAAAAAAAAATTTAACATGCAGCATTCTCGAAAGACAAAACAGAGGCTATGACTAAAGAAAACTCTGGTTATCTCATTAAATTAGGACCAATTATTTCCATAACATCTGAGCCAAGTGAGGCTCCTGTAAGAGCTCATACAGGAAAAGCAAAAGAAGACTGATCCAGAAAAGTTAGTCTGAGAATGCCCAAAATATCTCTCTCTGTCTCTGTCTCTCCCTCTCTGCATGTGTCTGTGCTCCTACTTATTCCTGTATGCTAGATGTTTCTCTATTAATTTGATCGACCCCAAGTTTTTATTAAATAAATTACTACTTAAAGTAAATAATTTTCCATCCCAATAAATCAGTGACTCAGATATTTTCTGAATTCAAGTTAAATACAAATATGTGACATTACTGCAGGATGAACACAGGTAAGTAAACCAAAACAGCTCAAGCCATATCTCCCTGCCTTGAACTAAATATACATGACTTACAAATAACTCCAACTCTCACATAATGTTTCAAAGGCATCTTGGCTTCCTTAAAACGTCTTCACAAAGCTGGACCATAAATAAATCATTGCCTTCTACAAGGAAGAATAAATACAACTAAGGGTATTCTCAGTGTGCTTTGCTTCTTTCTTATAATATTATGGGAAAGAGAGATAATTACAAGAACAAGTGATAAATGATAACATTTAAGAATCAAAAATAATATTTGTAATTGATCATATGGATCATTTAGAATTTTGTTAATAATTTATTATCTATTATTTGCTGCACGTGGTCAAAATAAAATTGGAATTCTTTGTCTTCATGGGTTTAGTGATATTAAGAGTATTTACCTTTAAAATCTTCACAAGAAATGATGTGTTCACCAATAGAAATCATCAACTCTTTGCAGTAGGTTCAGTGTCTTCATGGAAATGTGCTCTATAGTGAGAATCAACAAATCTGCATTGAAAACCATCTTTCTACCACTTATCAGTGACATTGAGAGCCCTTGCAGATGTGTGGAGATGATTTCAAGTGTGAAGAGATGCAGGTGTTTTAGAAGCAAACAGCAAAAAAGAGATTATCCTTTGACAATTGTTAAATGCTGTTGCTAGGATGCCCTCATCTCTGATATAGCTCTGTATGAAGTTAGCTGGAGCAATGTTATTAATTAGGTAAGTCTCATTTGGTAGGCTTGATACACAATAGCAGCTCATCTAATCAAAAAGAAAGCCAAAAAACAATGGGGAGCCATTTTCTTGCCTCATCATTCTTGCACAAGAACAATTAAATTTCAAAATAGGTCATGTGCAGAAAAATTCTGTGTTCTATAAAGTCAGCTGCAGAGGATGGGAATCACAGCAAACAGTATTCGACACAGAGGATTGTTGTTTTTTGTCTTTTGGGAGGTTGGGAGTTTGGGGGAGGATTGCTTAGAATCTACAAAAACAGCAGTCTAATAGACGTGTTTCTCATTGTTACTTTTGTAAATAAATCTGATATTCTGAATATTTCCAAGGGATAGTGACACTTGCAATACTACCACTCCAATGACTGACAGCAGAAAGAAACCTCCTTTCTACAGGGGCAGTGGATACATCAGCCCCATTAGAATAGAATTTTGCTTCCTTGATGTCATGTCTGCAGAGGATGATAGAATGATTATGACCAAGTCTCTCCATTTGCAGCCTGAGAGTAAATATTCCTATCAGTATTGATCCCACTATGAGGCTCTAATTACATGGTTTCTATGCCATTTATGGGGTACATATTTCAGCAAGCGCTTCCATAAGACCTTTATAAATGCCCCCAACTCTTCAAACTTAACCATAGTCATTAGCTTTAAGAAGTAGGATAGGAAGCATCTTGTCTTTATATATCTTGACTTATATTTTTCTGCCATTATGCAAAAGAGCCAATCCTGCAAAGCAGTTTCCTTGCAATTACCTTCAAAGCTTTGATTTATACTAAACTGATTATCATCTAAAGGAAATTATTCATGTGCTGGAGAAATTATTTGATATTTATGGCCATTTCCACTGACTGATTGCAAACTTGTCCACCAGAGGGTATGCTGAAAGTCAATGAGGTAAATTTATTCCATATAAATTATGCTGAAAAGATAGGTGAAGAAAGTATATAGTAATATAACCTATAGATTTTTCAGTAGGAAACTTTATTAAAGTTTCAGTAAAGATCTCAAATCTTTACCAGTGTTAATTGGGAAGCAACCCTGTCCAAAGGGCAGCCATTTAGTGTATCATATGAAGTACATGTTCTTTCTCCTGTCAGCAATATTTTCCTTCAAAATCTTTATAGAAAATAAGATACCTGAGCTACCAACCATACAGGCTTTTAAAAAAACGTGTGTGTGTGTGTGTGTGTGTGTGTGTGTGTGTGTGTGTGTGTGTGTGTGGTGTTTATGCTTGGAGTCTGGATCCCAGAAGATCATCAAATTCTCATCATAGAGATTAAATGACCAACTGCCTAGTAACCACCAGTTAAAATGGTTAGGGTCAAAAGACAAACACATTCTATTTCCCCCTCCAGTAGTTTCCTGTCACATTCCAGTGTCGGGGAAACATAATTGTCTCATCCAACACCAAGAAAATTCAGTCTAGACCTCGCACAAAGTGATAGTCACTGCTGCAGCAATTTAAAAGAGAAACCTGCAGAGTACTTCAGTCACCTCTGGGAGACAGAGAAAGAGCCTCAGACTTCTAATCTGTTATCGATTGATTGTCATAATATTCCCCTATAGCAGTAGCTTCAGGCGTGAGAAGTGGAGGAAGAACAGAGGAGATGAAATAAACACATGGATGAGCTTGGAAAGCTTCAAAGCAATAGCTACTGATGGCTTTAAAGCACTGCATGTCTCTCAAAGCCAAGGATGGATTGTTCTGCTGCTAGGAAAGGGTGAATACAAGGGCTGCCTTCTTCCAGTGTTACCAACAACTGCTGTATACTGCCTTTCCTTCCAGGCATTCCATCGTATTGTACCAAAACTCAAGCAGACAAGCCTTAAAACTACAGATTTCATTCTATATTACAGGCCAAGCTGTGTATAATTGCCATGGGGTTATGCTGATGGACTGGTGATGGGGTCCTATGAAGTTCTTGCTCTGTGGACCACAGAGCACCATAGGTAAACTAGTGGCCATTTCCAATGAAGCTGATCACCTATGTTCTTTCTTGTATCTCAGTTTTTGCTGGTTGTTAAGGATCTGTTGTTTGTCTCTGACTGAGGTCATGTGAGCTAATGTGACTATGTTAAAACTGAGAGAATTTCCTTTTTCAAATATTTTCAAACAGCACCATCATCCAAGTGCCAAAAGAGATGACAAATGCATTATTGTTATCTTCACCAGCCAAGAAAACAGAAATCTTAAAAACCATGGTGAGGACATCAGTTTTAACCAACTAATTTAACGATTTCACATGAAAGCATGTGTCACTTAAGTGATTTTTGAAGTTGTGTAGACAGCGGCTGGCTGGGCTATTACAAAGGAGAAGGTGATCAATGAACCTTCCAAATGAGACTATACCAGTCAAATGAATATAACCAAGCAACTTCTGTTTTCAAGATATGGTTAAATTAAAGCCATTAAGTATTACTACAACTGCAGCCTAGAGCATTTCTCTGACAACTTTATATTTCCAAGGATATAGGTTAAGGGCAAGAGGGAAATTTAGCATGCACTAGCCCCTAATATCTACATAAAATAAAGAATTTTATGACATTATTGGCCTCAGTAGAGAAGGAGTCCTCAAGATTCCACAAGCCCTACAACCTGGTAATAGCTAGGATTTAATCACGAAATGCCAGCATTACTTTCAAGTCTGCAGGTTTCCATTTTTTCATTGCAGAAATATATTCAACTCCATCTCCAGAGTGCCTTTTGTATGTTGTTGAGAAGATATATGTTCCAATGGCCTATTTTATTAAAATCACTAATCATCACAGCAAATCAAAATGTGAGATTATCTCGCACCAGTTGAAATGGTTAGTGTCAAAAGACAAACAAATTAGAAAACGCTGATAAGGATGTAGAGAAAGAACAACCATGTTTATGGATTTTTGGTGGGAATGTAAATTAGGATGACCACTATGGAATGTGGTATGCCAATTTCCTTAACACTAAAAACACCATATGATTTAACTACTACACTACTGAGAATAAAGCCAAGAGAAAGTAAGTCATTATATTAAAGACATGCTGTGCTTTCATTTTTAGTATTTTAATATTTAAATAATCAGAAATGGAAGCAGCTAATGTCTATATTAGTAATCAAGGTGTACACCAGCAGCTGATGTTATAGAATGACAAATAGAATAATAGACATTAACAATGAAGAATGGAAGAGTTGAGGAGAGTTACAATAAGATGAAATTCATTCTAGTGCTTTATGTCTCAGTAGGCTAGCTATAGTCTACAATAATGTATTATACATTTCAAATAACAAGAGAAGTATAGTCTAAAATCTATCACCTCATAGAAATGACAAATGTTTGACAAAATGGAACTAATAATGAACATAATTTGGTCATTATACACATTAAATATCAAATTATTTAAAATATTGTGTTAATTACAATTTCTCCTAAAATTGTAAAAGAACAATTACATGTAATGAAATATAAGCTATGAAGACTAATAATCTAACACATGATTCAATAGCAAAAGAGCTTGGCATTAAGATGAGATGCTCACCCAGTTGTTTCTTCAGGTTACAAAGAAGAAGCACAACACAGAAATATAAGATGTAGCCTGGCTAACACAGCCTCATGATCCAAACCAGCAGGAAAAAGGAATTTTGAGCCATGAAGTGTTGAGTGGAAGGAGTAGAGGTGAGTGATAAAGAAGATAAAAGCAATAACTGAGACCAGGAGGTCTTGCTTAGTGATAACTTATGCCAGGCAAGTATATTAAGAAGTGAAATACCTTATATACTACTAGTGCAAGAGTAGGGTGTGATAGATCATCAGAGAGCTAAGTTAGACAATATTGGCAAGAGAACACTGGATACCTCAGACACACCTACCTGAGGACTGATAGCTACAGCCCAGGGGGAAATGTCAAGTCCCTTGAAGCTGCAACCTTGTCTCATCTGAGGAGGCACTGGCTCCAGGCCTATACTGGTCTTGCCAAGTTCACTCCTGAATAAGGACACAGAACTAAAGTTCCTTTGATTCTTTCATCAGGGCCTCTGTGAAAGTCTTGGATCAGTCTGGATCCACACAGCTTCAATGTCTCCATACTGGTATAATAGGCAATTCTCCTTAGGTCATTCAAGGAAATTGCTCCCAAATAAGATACAAGGCTAGAAAAGGATATCACAAAGGCTTCAGAATGGAAAGCCATGGTGGCTTCCCTTTCACCAGTGGACACAATGATGTAAGAACAATTCATGGGTCAGTTGCCTTTGGTATAAATTAGAAAACCAACTCAAAGGCTGTGGTCAAGACAAGGGCAAATTCAGTCAAATTGCAACCAGGAGTTACAGCCTCATTTCCAGCAAAGTGTTATGCCAACCAAGACAAAGGTCCAAGACAAAAGATTTTCCTTCCAGAGAGACAGAATCATGATGTACATGCCAACATTGTGACTCTTGCAGAGAAAAAGGGACTACTTGAATGGCAGGTTTTGTCTCATCCATCTTGGAAGACTTCAAGATCAGGCCCATTTATTATATGTGGGGCCTACTGAACCAGCTAGGTGTGGGGCTGCTGTTTCAGAAGAGCTACACATAGCAGACAAATACCATAGTAACAGGAGATGATGGGCATCCCAAAACTGACACAGCTGAAGCCTTGTAATTTGGAATTTACTCTTACAGTCCTAGAAAAAAATACATTCACCAAAAGGTGTGAGACACTGTGACAATCTGCCTGACTATGTTCATTTTGTAAGCAGCACTCTGTAAAGACTAGGAATACTATTTTTCTTAATTGCAGATATTAGCAAAAATAAAAAACAGTAGAAGTTACAGACAAATACACCTCAACAAAAAACCCAAAGAGACATCAGAAAAATAGTGTTAAAGAAATAGAAGTACTTCTGTTGCCTTACACATAATTATACACTGTACTCAATGAGTATTTTAATAGTGTATGAATAAAGTCAGAATTTCAATTGAAGATGGAAAATATGAGACTGTGGATTGGCTCTGTGATTGTGTACAAGCATAGGAACCTCAGTTCAGAGCCTCAAGCATTCACGAAAAAGCTGAATGTGTCAGTGCACATCTGCAACCTAGAACTGGGAATTGGAGAGAGGTGGCTTCTGGGGCTTTCTGGACTATAAATATGGCTAAAACCTTCTGCTCCATGCTAAAAACAAAACAAGGTGGAAATGCAATTAAAGAAGATATTGACGTCAAGCACAGACCTCCACATGGTGTGCATCTGTGCCCACGTGTGCTGACATGCCTGTTTGTATGCGTATACATTTTTGAAAAGGCAGAAAAAAATATTTCTTAAAGAACCAAGAAAAAGATCTTGTAGCTGAGTAATACTACTTAGTGGAGGGTTCAGCAGAAGACTGGATAAAATGGAAGAAAGAGATCAATACACTTGATAATGCAGCATGTGGACCAAGATGGCCAGAGGAACAGGTGAGGGAAGAGTGAAAAGAACCAGGATAGACTAAGGGGCTTAAGGAAAAACACTAGGACCCCAGTATGTGTGAGAGTGGGGAGAGAAGATTTGTCATAGCAAAGCTCTCCAAATCTTTGAGTTACTTCTGAGATAAATGCTCAAAGGCTTTAAAAATTATCTGTATGTAAAGATAGCTTAATCTTATCCCACTTAGGTTTTACTGAAAGCAAAGAATTAGGAGCCACTTGGCATTCTATTCTAAATGGTCTTATAACCCAATGGAGTGTTTTTTTTTCAACTTTCACAATTACCAAGAAGCCTTTATTAAGGTTTGTGAAATGATCGTTAATTATACTTTTTAAATGTATAGGCAAAACAGCCTCTATGGTCAAGCCAGGTAACCAAATCAAATTTGAGAAAAGCAACCTCAATATTCATTTCAAGAAATATCAGGATATATCAAATTATATGATAAATATGGTTTGGAGACACTATTTATTCCTTTATATCAATATATTTAAAAGGAACAACTTTTAACAAATTATTTTTTGTGCATTAATCAACTGGTTCTTTTACTTCTGACGCATAGGGACCATGCATCCATGTATTCCCAAATATAGAGAATTGTCTAAAGGGTCTGCCTTTTGTTACTGAGTCTATCCTGGTTTCACTCTGGAGTTCATACTGTAGTTGTTTCACAGAGTATGTGCTGGCTTGTTCTTGGTCAAGTGACTCAAAGTGGAGTCAGCTAAAAGGAGGGAATCCCAACTGAGAATAAGCTTCTACCAGATCAGCCTTGTAGGCAAGCCTGTTGGGCATTTTGATTAATTACCAACATGGAATGTTCCAGACCATTGTAGTTGATACTAACCATGGGTAAGTGGTCCTGGATTGTATAAGAAAGCAGGTTATCAAACAATGCCAAGCAAGCCAGTAATTAATTCTGCTTCAGTTCCTGCCCTGACTTCCTTTTGTGCTGGGATGTGACTTGAGGCTTGTAAACTGAAATAACCCCCATTTCCCTAAGATGCCTTTCATGGTGTCTGCTCTTCTTGAGAGAGCTCCATATATCTGATTAGACTTTCTGAGCCTAATTTTCCCCAAAGAAGCTTCCAAGAAGACAAGTCCAGTGTTCACATGTATAGAAAGACCCTCTTACACTACAGTTACTAATATTTCCTTGGCTAAAACATCTAGCAGAGACTAAATATCATTGAAAACACACAAGAATGACAGCTAGAATCAGTTTCCAAATCAATACTTATTATGAAGATAATCTCTAAAATGTGAGCATAATGAAGTACATTGGAAACAACTAAATACCATAATATCCTATAAGATACAAAACCCAAGGAGATGCTAAAGTGATGCAGAATTAACATACCTTCAACACTCCACTGAATTCTTTTGTGTTTCACATGGACTTGATGACAAGTCTAATTTAATTCCTAAACATTTTTCCATTGGTGAAGTATTTCTCCTGCTTCCCCAACCACCCCAGGCCCTGTCAAGATTTTCTTTTTGCCTTTGATTATCTACAGTTGAAATATGATATGTCTTTTTTGTATGTATTTGTTTGATGTTCTGAGTTTCCTGAATCAACATCAGACAGTAATTTGAGAAAATTTGCAGCCACCATCAATGTGCATACTTCTTCCTTTTTGTTTGGTATTGTTTTTTTTCTTTTTTTAAATTAATTTTTTATTATGAATAAAGTCATATTTTTATTTGTGTATATCCTTGTTCCAGCTCACTTCCCCTTCCCACCACTTCCATCTTTCCAGTCTTATCTCTTCTCCACATCTCATTATCTCCTCACCAGCAAGGGCAGGAGGTCCCAAGGTCCCAAGGTCCCAATATGGCTTAGTTCAGCATCCACTCCTGGCAGATCCAGTTTTCTCCCCCAACATCAAGACTGAGTCAGGTGTTCCTCTAGAGGTAGTGGCATCCAAGGTGCCAGTATAAGATGTTTCAGATCCTAAGCTGTTCAGTGGTTGTGGTTTGCAGCTTGGACATGCTTTGTTTTATACTTTTTTGTTTAGAGACCAATAATGAGTGAGTACATCCCCTGCTTATCTTTCTGGGTTTGTGATACTTTGCTCAGGAGGATATTCTCCAGATCCATCCATTTGCCTGCAAATTTTAGGTTATCATTTTTTTCTTACTACTGAGTAGTACTCCATTGTGTAGATGTACCACAGTTTGTTAATCCATTCTTCAGTTAAGGGGCATCTAGGTTGTTTCCAGGTTCTTGCTATTATGAATAATAATGCTATGAACAAAGTTGAGCTAATGCCTTTGGAGTGTGAAAGAGCTTCTTTAGGATATACACCCAGAAGTGGTATTGCTGGATCCTTGGGGAGATTGATTCCCAGTTTTCTGAGAAACCATGTACCACATTTCAGAGTGGCTGAACAGGCTTACACTCCCACCAACAATGGAGGAGTGTTCCCCTTGCTCCTCAACCTCTCCAGCATAGGCTGTCATCTGTGCCTTTTATCTTCGTGAATCTGACAGGTGTCAGGTGGTATCTCAAAGTTGTTTTGATTTACATTTCTCTGATGGCTAAAGAAGTTGACTGCTTTTTCAAGTGCCTTTCAGTCATTTGTAATTCTTCTGCTAAGAATTCCCTTTTTAGTTCTAAACCCCATTTTTTTAGTGGGTTATTCAAGGTTTTAGGCTCTAGATTAATGAGTTCTTTATATATTTTAGAGATCAATCCTCTATCACTTGTAGGATTGATGAAAATCTTTTCTCATTCTGTAGGCTGTCACTTTGTCCTATTGACTATGTTCTTGGCTTTACAGAAGCATCTCAGTTTCAGGAGATCCCACTTATTGATTGTTGATTTTAGTGTCTGCGCCACTGGTGTTATATTTAGGAAGTGGTCGCCTGTGCCAATTTGTAGAAGGATATTTCCCACTTTCTTTTCTATCAAGTTCAGTGTGGCTGGGTTTATGTTGGGTCTTTGATCCACTTGGATTTGAGTTTTGTGCAGGGTCACAGGCTTGGATCTATTTGAATTTTTCTACACACTACCAACCAGCTATGCCAACACCATTTTTTAAAGACACTATTTTTCCATTGAATATTTTGGGCCTCTTTGCCGAAGATCAGGTGTTCATAAGTTTTTGAGTAAATATCCCCACATCCTCAATTCTATTCCATTGATCCACAAGTCTGTTTAATGCCCTTATTTCTTTTTCAGCCCTTTTATCTTTAGTAGATAGGAGGGCTACTGATTTCTTTGAGTTAATCTTGTATCCTGATACATTGCTGAAGGTATTTATCAGCTGTAGAAGTTCCCTGGTAGAATTTTGTGGGTCACTTATGTATACAATCATATCATCTGCAAATAGAGATAGTTTCACTTCTTCTTTTCCAATTTGTATGCCCTTAATCTCCTTTTCTTCTCTTATTGCTTTAGCTAAAACTTCGAGAACTGTATTGAATATATAAGGAGAGAGAGGACATCCTTGTCTAGTTCCTCATTTTCATGGGATTGCTTTGAGATTTTCTCCATTTGATGTTGGCTGTCAGCTTCTTGTAAATCGTATTTATTATATTTAGATATTTTCCCTGCATTTTTTGTCTCTCCAGAACTGTTATCATAAGGAAGTGTGGATGCTGTCAAAGGCTTTTTCAGTGTCTAAGGATATGATCATGTGGTATTTTTCCTTCAGTTTGTCTATATGATGGATGACATTTATGGTTTTTTGTATGTTAAACGATCCTACATTTCTGGGATGAAGCCTACTTGGTCATGGTGGATGATATTTTTTACATATTGTTGTATACAGTTTGCCAAAATTTTGTTGAGAATTTTAGCATCAATATTCATGAAGGAAATTGATCTGTAATTCTTTGTTGTATCTGTGAGTGGCTTGTGTATTAGGCTAATTTTGGACTCATAAAAGGAATTTGGCAATATTCCTTCAGTTTCTACTGTGTGAAATAGTTTGAGGAGTAATGGTAGTAATTCTTCTTTGAATGTCTGGTACAATGCTACATTGAAATCATTGGGATGCTTTTAATGACAGCATCAATTTCCTTTAGGGTTATAGATCTGTTTAGGTAATTAATCTGGTCTCCATTTAATTTTGGTAATTGGTACCTGTCAAAAACTGTCCATTTCTTCTAGATTTTCCATTTTTGTGGAACTAGATTTTCAAAATATGAGCTGAAAATTCTCTGGATTTTCTGGGGGTCTGTTGTTATGTCTCTTTTCTCATTTCTCATTTTGTTGATTTGGATACTCTCCCTCTGCTTTTTGATTACTTTGAATAAGAGTCTATTTATCTTGCTGACTTTCTCAAAGAACCAAGAATTTGATTAATTGATTCTTTATATTTTTCTTTTTGTTTCAATGTATTGATTTCAGCTCTAAGTATGATTATTTCCTACCATCTTCTCCTTCTACATGAGTTTACTTCTAATTGTTCTAAGACTTTCAGCTGTGCTGTTAGTTCTCTAGTGTGAGATTTCCCTAGGCTTTTCATATAGGCATCTAGTGCTATGAATTTTCCTCTTAAGACTGCTTTTATTATGTCCCACAAGTTTGAGTATGTTGTGGATCCATTTTCATTAAATTCTAGGAAGACTTTGATTTCTTTCCTACTTCCTTCCTTGATCCAGAGGTGGTTCAGCTGAGTGATGTTTAGTTTCCATGAGTTGGTAGGCTTTCTGTGATTTTTGATGTTGTTGAACTCTAACTTTAGGCCCTGGTGTTCTAATATAATGCAAGAGATTATTTCTATTTTTTTGTATCTATTGGTATTTGCTTTATGACTGATTATGTGGTTAATTTTAGAGAAAGTTCCATGTGGTGTTGAGAAATATCTATATTCCTATGCATTTGGGTGGAAGCTTCTGTAAATATCTATTAAATCCTTTTGCATCATAACCTTTGTTAGACACCTTATTTCTCTGTTGAGTCTCTGGTTAACCTATCCAAGGGTTAAAGTGGGGCATTAAATTATCCCACTATTAGAGTATGAGAATTGATGTGGGATTTGAGCTTTAGTCATGTTTCTTTTACAGAGATAGGTTCCCTTATATTAGGGGTATAAATGTTCAGGATTGAAATCTCCTCTTGACCAGTTGTTCCTCTGATGAGTAAGTAATGACCAACTTGGTCCCTTTTAATTGCTTTTAGTTTAAAGTCGACTTTCTTAGATACTAGGATGACAGCCCCAGCTTGTTTCTTAGGGCCACTTGATTGGAAAACCTTTTTCTAAGGCTTTACTCTGAGTCTGTGTCTGTCTTTGTGGTTGAGGTATGTTTCTGTATGCAGCAGAAGGACAGCTTCTGTTTTTGTATCCATCTTGTTAGTGTGTGTCTTTGTATTGGAGAGTTGAGTCCATTAATATTAAGGGATATTATTGACCACTGATTGATATTTCCTGTTATTTTTCGTGGCAACTTGTATGTATTTCCTTTCTCTGGGCTTTTCTTCTGTGGGATATTGATTGTTTGTGGTTTCATGGGTGTATCTAGGATCCTTAGGTTGGAATGTTCCCTCTAATGCTTTCTGGAGGGCTGGATTTGTAGATAGGTATTTGTTAAGTCTGACTTTGTCATGAAATATCCTGTTTACTCCATCTATGGTGACTGATAATTTTTCTGGGTATAGTAATCTATGTTGGCAGCCATGCTCTTTTAGTGTCTGTATAACTTCTGACCAAGCGCTTCTTGCTTTCATCATTTCCATTGAATAGTCAGGAGTTATTCTGATTGATCTGCCTTTATAAGTAAGATGGCCATTTTCTTTTTGCAGCTCCTAAAATTTTTTCTTTGTTCTGTATGATTTGTGGCTTTATTATTATGTGGCAAGCTGACTTTTTTGGGGGATCATATCTATTTGATGTTCTGTAAGCTTCTTGTACCTTTATAGGCTTTTCCTTCTTTAAGTTAGAAAAGTTTTCTTTTATGAATTTATTGAATACATTAGCTGTGCCTTTTAGCTGGTATTCTTTTCCTTCTTCTATTCCTATTATTCTCAGGTTAGGTCTTTTCATGTTGTCCCAGATTTCCTGAACATTTTGTGTTATGCCTCTTTTGGTTTTTGTATTTTCTTTGACTGATATATCTATTTCTGCTACTGAGTCTTCCACTCTAGAGATTCTCTCTCCATCTTTGTATTCTGCTGGTTATGCTTGTATTTTTAGTTCCAGCTCTTTTCTTCAGATTTTCTATTTCTATCTTTGCCTCATTTTGTGCCTTTTTTATTGCTTCTATTTCAATGTTTAGTTCCTAGAATGTGTCTTTTTTTTGTTTTTTCTTTTCTTGGTTTTCTTTCAAGGATTTGTTCATCTCTTCTATTTTTTGTTTGTATTTTCTTCTATTTCTTTAAGGGAATTTTTGATATCTTCTTAGAAGGCTTTAGTAATCTTCATAAAGTTGTTTTTGGTGTTGTTTTCTCTTCATTGCTCTGTGCAGATCTTGTAGTTGTAGACCCACCAGTTTCTTCTGGTGTTGCCTTGTTCTTTATACTGTTATATGTATTTTTACACTGGCGTCTGCCCATGGCTTCAGTGGTTCACGATTAGGCAGTTCCTAGTCAGTTGCAGCAAGAGGGCTTGTGTGTCTCCTGTCTTCTTTAGCAAGGGGTCTGCTCAGCTCTGGACAGGGTTGTGAATTTCAAAGCCTCACTCCTTCTCTGATGATACAGTTCGTCCTGGAGGTGGGGCCTCCATGCAATATCTCCTCTTTTAGGTATGGCTGGAGGAGCCCCTCACAGCCAAACTCTAGTCCTGTTTGCTAGGAAGAGTCTGAGATCAGACCCTAGGGATTGACCCCAGTCCAGAGAGCCACACTACAGAATCTGCACACCTCTAAACGGGGGTCTGAATTTCAAAAGCTCGTCTGCCATTTCTATTATGCCCATGTTGTACCCATTGCCATTGACCCATTTTTGTTGGAGACAGCACTTCATTGCTTTCTTGTCTTTTTTCTCCTTGTGGGACTCCTAACAATAAAAGCAGGGGCTGTCCCTAACATTTTGGCTGGCTCTTGGGAACCTATTTCTCTTGCTTAATTGTCAAGAGGTGCTTAATCTAACCCCAAGTTGACAAGTCATACTGTGTTGATACATGGGAGACCTGCCCCTATCTAAACAGAAAGAGAGGGATGGGTTTGTGGGGAGGAATGTGAGGAGAGGAGGGAGTGAAAACTATATTTAGAATGAAAAATTAATTAATTAAAAAATTAAAAAGTAAAACAGTTTTCTTCTGTAAAATGTATACATAAACATGAGTTCTACTATTGAAAATTAATTAACAGATAGTGGATCTTAGGTGGCTTCAGACTGCAAAGATCCAAGGTTCAGTGTGGAGGGCGGGTGATCAAGTTCCATCCCCTGACCTGTCGTCCTGGGGACCTCATCCCAGAGGCAAGAGCCACAGTCCCCGATTTGACCTCATAGACAGGCCTGCCTTGGAATAGGGCTGAAAGAAGCCTTTCTCAGCAATCCTAGGGGTCACATCCCAGATGTCTGGTCCCTGCCTTCAAGGCAGGCTGTATCATCACAGAGGGACAGACCTCTCTTTACAATGTGATCCCTTGTTGTCCAAGGTGGTGTAGGAGTCAGGCTGTTTCAGAGAGCAAGGATTCTGTGACCTGACTAGAACAAGAAATGTGCAGACTCCAGAGCAGACAGGAGACACACAACCCTGTAGCCACAGCGGACTAAGATTCCACTAGGACCTGACTAGAGTGAACCAAGGGAGCAATGGATAGATGTCAGTGCAAGAATACATATAACAATATAAAGAGCAACAAGACAAAACCAGAAGCTGATGTCTCTACAACACCGAGAGCTTAACAGAGCAATGAAGAGGAAACAGAAGGAAACAACAATACAAACAAAATATTCAATGGAAATAGTTAGTATCTTCAATGAATTGTGTAGACATACATGGATGGCAGTATGTAGAAAAATGTAAATAAATCCAAGCCTATCACCCTCTTCAAAACTCAAATCCCAGTGGATCAAAGACCTCAGCATAAAACCAGGTATGCTGAACTTGATTTAAAAGAAAGTGGGAAATACCCTCCAACAAATTGGAACAGGTGACCATTTCCTAAATCTAACACCAGTAGCACAGAAACTAAGAACAATAATCAATAAGTGGGATCTCCTGAAACTGAGAAGTTTCTGTAAGGCAAAGGACACTATCATTAAAACAAAACAACAGTCTACAGAATGGAAAAAGATTTTCACCAACCCTACAAGTGACAGAGGACTGATCTCTAAAATATATAGGGAATTCAAGAAACTGGAGCCCTGAATAACCCAATCCAAATATGGGGTTCAGAACTAAAAAGGGAATTCTCAGCAGAAGAATTACAAATGCCTGAAAGGCGCTTGAAAAACTGTTGAAAATCTTTAGCCATCAGACAAATGCAAATCAAAAAAACTTTGAGATACTACATTACACCTGTCAGAATAGCTAAGATCAAAAACGCAAATGACAGCCTATGCTGGAGAGGATGTGGTGTGAGGAGAACACCCCTCCATTGTTGGTGAGAGTGTAAACTTGTTCAGCCACTCTGGAATGCAGTATGGCGGTTTCTCAGAAAACTGGGAATCACTCTCCCCAAGGATCCTGCAATACCACTATTGGGGATATACTCTAAAGATGCACATTTACACCCCAAATGTATTAGCTCATAGCAGCATTATTCATAATAACATGAACCTGGAAATAACCAAGATGCCCCTCAACTGAAGAATGGATTAACAAATTGTGGTATATCTATGCAATGGAGTACTACTCAGCAGTAAGAAAAAAATGATATACTAAAATATGCTTCAAATGGATGGATTTGGAGAATATTCCAGAAGGAAAGGCAAGGGACGTACTCACTCCTAGTGGATTTTAAGCAAAAACATTTTTTTTTTTATTGAAAGATGATGGGTGAATAAAGTGATTTAAAACACACACATACACAAAACAAAACTTCTGGATTGTCTGTAGAAGGATTACTTAGTAGAAATTTGTGGTGGCCATAGTGCATCCATGGGTATTAGCTGTGACCTACTGTGCTTTCTTTATCTGTAGCTGAGCCTTACCTGGCTTGAGAAGCTTTAGATTTCATTTTTTATGTTTCATGTATTTTAGAGAAAAGAGAAGTTTGATTAATGTTTGAGATTTTTGTTATCTATTCTGAATGTTTTACTTTTTTATATAATGTTTGATATTAATTTTTAAAAAACAATAAAAAAGAAATAAATGGCTTTATAAATTTGAAAAAAAACAAAAAAATAGCTTAATTTTCTACATGAATGTTTCAAACTTTCTACTAATGCACAGGTGCTGAATACAGCAGGAGAAAATATCATTGTTTTCCATGACTCTCTGTATATTGAAAATAATTTTATCAACATGAAAGAATTATTATTAATATTTATTATTTAATATATAATATTATATATTAAATGTTATTTTATTACATTTAAAATATTAAAGTTATTGCTATTTATATAAAAAGAGAAAATTAATTTACAAATTACCTCATTCAGCTTTTAGACACAAATGAAAACATTACCTATGCATTCAATGAGAAAATCAAAAATATTACTAAAAATCAAATCCACTCCATTTATATCTTACGTTAACAGGAAATAGAAAGTGTAAAAATTTTATAATGTAATATAAGAGAATTGACTATAATTGGTGTAAACATTTTGTGGTAAGGTTTGATAAAGATGAGTTGAAGTATCTTGCCAAAAATGCATAGTATGGTTAAAACATATCATATACAGCTTGTGTCAATAGTTTCATATAACATTATTTAGAAAATATTATAGTCAATTAAGCATCTCAGGTAGCTGTAAAAATTGCATCATTAACCTGTGCCACTGAATCTGGTCATATGAAGCTGCTTTTATTTCTAGCAACTGAAATGAGATGAGTAAAGAGAAAAAAAATTGAAATAAAACTGATCTGGGAATGTCTTTCTGTGTGCTGTGAATAATATTCTTTGAATAAAGAAATTGTTTTGGCCCTTGGCAGGCATCATAGGAGTAGGTGGGGAAACCAGAGGATAGGTAGGAGAAGGGTAGAATCAGACAGAGACACAATCCAGCTGCCCAGGAAGAAACAGGTAACAAAACAGATAAGCCATGGGCCACATGGCAAGACGGATTAGTAAAAATGGGTTGAATTAAGATGAAAGAGCTAGCTAGCAATATGCCTGAGACATATAGGCCAAGCAGGATGAAATGAATATAAGTGTCTGAAATAGCCTCCATTTCCCTAAGTCTGTGTGTTTCTTTGGGACGTTTGGATTTCTGGTCCAGATAAGTGGTAGCAGCAGGTCTGAACCATGGGGCTAGCTATTCCAGAAACCTCTTTCTACGTAAAACAATTTAAATTTAAAAATATGGAATTGTTTCAAATATTCAGTATGCTTTACCATTGTTGTTTATTTCATTTTATCAGATTCTGCCACAAGCCTTGCCTTCAGACAAGCCATGCCTTCATGCATGGATGGCAAAGGTAGGGGCAGTAAAGAACTCCTCATTACTCTCTGCCCACACACCTTTTAGCACAGATTTGATTTCAGATTCTCCTAAGTAGTCTAATTCTAATGTTAGCTAAAAACCATCAATACTAACAAAACTAAGATGTTCTACTTACTGTAGCTTGTAATTCAATAAAAGAGGCACCACCTCCAATAACTCCAACTTTCCAACATCACTGCTTAAGGCTATGAACATAGGCGAAGAGTGTATTTTTACATAAAGACCAAGAAAAGTAATTATGCACCAGAAGGTGGGAAGGCATGCTGTATTGAAAGTTAGAAGTAGGTACACATGGAAGTTTAGAGAAACAGAATACTTTCTCTAAAATTTCAGAGACGTATCCCCCATAGATAGTGTTTGTATACCTGATAAGAGATATCCTCATAGAGTATTTCTATACTTGCCAGACCATATCCTCAAAGATAATATTTGTAACTCTGAAGACCCACATCCCCATAGAGAGAGTTTGTATACCCAAAGAGCCACATTCCCATATACTAGATTTGTAACCTTGAAGAGCTTACATCCACTTAGACAGTGTTTTTATCTCAGTTGTGCTGTATACACTCTGGTTTGGTGATGGCCAATTGAAATCACCTGCCATATTTTAAAGTGAAGAAAAAGCATCTTATAGAGACTAGGTGGAGATTATATTAGACTTGTTCACATTACACAGTCGCTTTCTGGAAGTACTGAGGTCAGAATCTGGTTTAGTACTTGCCCAAAGGAAAGTCAAATTTGAAAACAGAAGAACTGGATTGTTTTTTAAACTAAAGTGCCAAGATAAACTTTTCTGGCATCAGAAGAAATGAGCTCAGAACCTGTGTCATCTCTTAACAGAGATAAGAGGCTTACTATGTTCTATGGACTTTATTATATCAATTTCCCTCTCCAGATGTGTAGAGGCTCAAACTAGAGATAATTTCTATTAGGTCACTAAGTTGGAAGCCCTATGATAGGATTGGTGAGTATATTTTCAGGAAAAGGAAATAAACTCTGTCTTCCCCATGTGAAAACATAACTGGAAGATCACTGTGCTACTAGGGTTAGTTACTGTGATAAAATGCCTGAGACAATCAACTAAAAGAAGGAAGGTTCCTTCTCTCTCACAGTTTTAGGGGTTCTTGTCCATGACTATTTGTTCCATTGCTTTGGTGTCTTTGATGAGGTAGTGTTGTGTAGCAGTTTTCTCCTAGATTGAAACATTTCATCTCTAAAGGAAACACCTAAAGGCTGAAGGTGAGCAACTGAAAATAGCTTCAGGAAGTCCCTGAAACAGACCAGATTCACTAGACCCCTTTTTCAAAGAGTATAAAATAAAAACTACTGAGAACCACTCTCAAACAATCCAAGCTGTAAAGACGATTCTGATACAAGACTAGAAGAAGCTTCCTGAACATGGTTTAAAACAAATGAGTCACTTGGAAGGAATACTCTCCAAACTATTGAGTTGCCAGAAGGCTCTATAGTATGCTCTAAGTTCCCAGCTTTTGTAGGCTGTCAGTCATGTGGGCATGAGCTTTGGTGATGCAGCTGTCTTTGAGTCATTTTTGCTCCTGTGGATAACTCATTCATATTACCTAAGTAATAAAACTCATTAGTTTGATCAATTGGACTTTGGTGTTACATGTACTGTGGTCTGTCATGGGCTCCCTATCTGAAATATATAGACCTGTGTGTTCAATCTCCTCAGGAAAAGTCTGTCACATAACAAGTAGCCAACTATTTCCCGTGGGAGCTAAAAAACAAAGGAAAAGAAATGGAAGGAGTTTAGGCCCAACTGTCATGTCCCTGGTAACATATTTTTTTCTATACTGAAAAAGTACCTGTTGTAGAGTATTATTTTATAGTGTGTTACCTTTGTTTATTCTGTGGAACATTTGCTTGATTAAATAAAATTAACCTGTGGTCAGGAAGCTGAGTCAGCAACTAGCTGACAGGAAGTGGTAGGAAGGAACCAGGTAAAGAAGGATTTTTAAGTAGGGGTTAAAATAAGGTTTGTGGTTTTGGGGAGATGTGAACAAAGATAGAAGGATAGCTACTAGCTATTCAGCCTCTCTGAAGATCAGAATTCCACCCTAACCTTTGAGTTTTGGGTTCTTTAGAGGTAAGGATGTTTTGATTAGTCTTCTTAGTAGCTTTGAAAGAGTCAGTGCCTAAGGGAACAGAATAGCCCCAGGCTGCAGCCTTTCTGCCAAACTACTGCTCGTAGCAGAGAGTTGCAGTTACTGATTAGGACAGCCTTTGCTGAAGGGGCAGCCACTGTAAAAAATAAAAAACAATAGGTACCCAGACTTTTCAGGAGCATGAGAGTTACCACAGAGTCACACCCCCAAAGTCTTCTTTTATTAATTACTAATTTATTAAGCCAAAACACAAAATGTGTGTCTCTGAACAGAAACCAGAGACAGCAAAGAGTCAAGCATGGATGTCTATACACAAGATGAGCAGGAGTGTGCACACACAGAAGTGGAACAGTACTGCATTTGTGGCTGAGTTATGGAGTCAGGGAACTCCATGAAACCTAGTTCCGGAATTAAGTCAGGACCTTAGCAATTCTCCATTTGCCTGATATTCTTCCATATTTTGCTTATTAATAATAAAAAGTATGGTCAAATTTAAGGCTGGTGGAGATGGGAGAGGGGACCACATACTGGTAGAGCTACTTCCTGTTGTTTAGGGACACTGGATGTCACTGGAATAAGATTGGTTCCCACTGCTTAGGGTCAGAGTGGTTCAGGCATTGTAGGTCTTTGGTATGGTGGAAAGGGGTGTGATGTGAGATAATTTTCTGTCACTGTGAATTGCCACTGGATAATAAATGGCTGTTTTGGCCTATGGCAAGGCATCTTAGTGGTAGGCAGGAAATACAAGCATAGATAAAGGGGAAGGAGGGTGGAGCCAGGTGGAGATGCCGCAAGCTGCTGCCCAAGAAAACAAGATGTAATGGAACATAGGTAAAGCCACTAGCCACATGGTAAGACATAGATCAATAAAAATTAATTAAGTTATAAGAGCTAGCTGATAATGAGTCTAAGTCATAATCCAGTTTGTCATTAATATAAGCATTTATGTAATTATTTGGTGCTATGTGGCTATGGGACTGCAGGTCAGGACCTTGGGCCAGACTGGCCAGAAAAAACAGGCTGCAAGGATAGTAGGCAACTGTCCATACAAGGGCTGTAAGTAAGGAGTGGGGTTAGGAACAGAAGCATCCTTTGCCATAGGGTCTGTCGAAGGTCTATTGGTTTAAACAGAAGTCCTCCTGGAGTAGAGTACTCTCTTTTTTGTTTTATAGGATTACAGCAGGGAGAGAGTTAGCCCTGAAGATCTTGGATGAACTGGTAAGTGCAGTCAAAATAGAAATTTGTGGACCAAGGTTAGGGTCTGAAACAGGAGGTGTAAGGACCAGAGGGACAGAAGAAGGGAGTTGACATGAGTAGCAGGCTGACACAGAGGATAGCAGGGAGGTTAATACCTAGGTGTCTTGGGAGAAGGGAGAAGTAGAAGAAAAGGAGAGAAAACATCTAAGACTAGCAGCACAACTTGTCTTGCATTTCCTTGAAGATGGGAGGTAGATGGGTGACCTTCTTGGGTTTGAGGGATAAAGGTCCTGTTGGGGTAAGCTAGAAGAGTGGAAGTTCATTTTCAGGAAGTGCTATAAGGGTTTAAGATGAGATAGATGGATCCAGAAGGGAAATTAGTCAAGCTTAGTGGTGGTAGTAGGGGGCAGAGAGGACCACTCTGAAGGGGACCTTCCATCTGAGGCAAAGGGATGAAATCCATTGATCTGGTTGAAGATGGGACTAAATTTCCTTTTTTAATTGGAAAGGGACAGGAGTCAGTGTGTGGCCTGGGTGAGTGGGGGCAGTCTGTAAAGCTTCATATCAGGCAGCGAAGATGACATTGTAATGAACTGTGTAACTGGGAAGGCAAAGGTCATGGTTGAGGTGAAAGAATGGGGTAAGCTCAAAGGAGAGACAGAAAGAGGTCATTTGGGAAGTCCTCTCAACCTACAAAGGGCTAACAGCAAGGGTTTCATCCAGTTAATGTGAAGTTCCTGTGAGGGTATTTTTTTTGAGAAAGTTATTTGTTTGATCTTTCTTAAGTACTAGGGATAATATGTGATATGGAAATATCAATGGAATACTGGGGACTTCGGATAGGGTTTGGGAGATTTAGGAGGTAAAATCAGGGCCATTTTCTAATTGGAGAGATGTAGGGACTTTGAAGTGAGGAATGATCTCTAGGCTCAAGAATGTTTATGACCTTTGGTTGATGGTGGGTAATATCTCCACCTACTCCCAGATTCAGCAAACAAGAAGGTACTTGATTTGCTTAACAGTGGACATATGGGTAAAGTCCAGTTTCCAGTCAATTTCTAGGAGATACCCCCTGGTCTGGTAACTCAAGAGGTGAACAGTTGACCTTAGAGAATGAAATCCTATAGCCCCCAGCTAGACAGAAAATGTAGACAAATGGAGATGTCAATTTGACTAAATTGTAGAGATGTACTAGAGAGGAAAAGGTAGCTGCATATTATATAAATTTATATTTAGGGAGAGACAGAGTAAACCAGAGGCCAACATCTGACCAAATAGATGTGGGTTGTCCCAGAATCCTTGGGGTTTGGACAGTTCAAGTGAGTTGGGTAGAGAGGGAGATATTCAGGTCAATCCATGTAAAGGCAAATGTATTTTGTAGTTTGGAGCTGAGAGATTGAAAAGAAGCCTAAAAACACAAGATCTGTGTCTTCTGTTTCTTTTTTTCATTTGGTGGAACTAAGAAAATCCATTTTCATTTTATACAAAGCACAAACATACAATAGTCTTATAAAAGATGACTGTATTTATAAGGGACAATCACATGTTCACATAATCCCTGTGAAGAAAAAATTATATTTCTATTCTTTCAGAGAAAATATCACAGCATCACTATCATAAGACACATTAATTTAAAGAATGCTGTGACATTATAGGGAAATGTTGAGAATTTCATATTACTTGGGATTTTTCTTTATTGTCTCATTGTTGCTTTTATTATTTGCCAGTTTTTAAATTTTGTGTTTTGATGTAATTTTTTCTTATTCTAAATAATCCTGCTTATGTCTAATTGTGTGTTGTTTTTTTTTAAGATATCTCAAATTGTATGGCATTTGAGTTCCACAGAACCAAAATCTTCCTCTGCATAGGAAACAAAGCAAAAGATAAAAGATTACCTTCATGACTCTCATTATGATTTGAGCCCATTTCTTTCCTTTTTTAATAACTGGAGAAAATTGATAATTGATGCCTTTTCCTTTCACATGTGTTGCTATTGAAGAAAATGTCATTAAAAAGATTAATAAAAATGCAAGTCTAAGGCTCCTGATAAATTAGAAATCAATCAAACCAGGTGACTATGAATATGTAATTTTTGGCATAAAAATAATTTTAAGGACACAAATCACACATAGATGTAGGTAAAATTTTAATAATCTTTTATGGTTCTGTTTTGAAATCAATAGTTACTTCATATTCAAATTAATAATTGGTAATATGATGGAAATGTAAATTATTTCCCCTTCAATTCACATGAGGAGAATCAGCTATGCATTCTCCTGCTTCTAATCAGCAATTTGTAAAATTTATTTTTATCAAATTACTCCTGAAGTCTATAAATTGATGGCTGCTTTAAAGAAATATTAATAAGAAACCCATAATAGTAGTTATGATATTCAAATGATTTCTTTGATTATGAGGATAGATCTCAGTAAAGTACTTGCTATGAAACAGCACAGATGTGAGTCAGATCCCAGGAACCCTTACAAAATTGGACACAGTGACATCAGCTCTAGGCTCAGTGAGAGACCCTGTCTCAATGAATAAGGTGAAGAATGATAGAGGATACCTGACAGTGAACATCTAGCCTATCTCAAACACACATACCACACACACACACAGAGAGAGAGAGAGAGAGAGAGAGAGAGAGAGAGAGAGAGAGAGAGAGAGAGAGAGAGAGAAACAGACAGACAGACACACACACACACAAACAGAAGACAGAGACAGAGGCAGACAGAAAGAGAGACAGAGACAGACAGACAGGCAGGCAGGCAGGCAGGCAGGCAGACAGAGACACACAGGCATACACACACAACCCCTACTTGGTCCTCTGTTTTAATGGCTTTACAAAATTAAAGCAATTAAGGAGAGTACATTAGAAAGTGCCTTCTCCTATGCTCCTGGGATAAAGCAATGGCCAATACACTCACAATTTATTTGGCATTTTTGTTTTTATTCACTGCTGTGTTTCTGAATAGAGCAAAGATGATGAGTCCACAAATCTTTCTGAAAGTTGTGCATCAGCATTGAAGTACATTATAGTTTATGAATGACACTCTCTAGAATTGTGTTGCATTCAATTTACAACACCAGAGTTGGTGGCTCTGAACATTATTTGTTGGTAAATGAACGAATAATGAAACAAGGCAAGAACCATGTTTCCAGGAACAGATAGGGAAATAATGAAGTCAGAATTAGTCAGAAAGTCTTTTTAAAAGTACACTTATATACTAGTCATAGCACAGATATATAACTAATATAATAAAAAATAAAAGATTGATAAATAGAATAGAGATTAGGAGAGAAAAGAGAATGGGGAAGGCTTAGTTGGGGAACTGGATCATATAATAGGGGTTTCAGAAGTCTCATAAAGGCCATTTGCAAAAGGAAAAAACCAGAGAAGCTGATACTGGAACAAGAAAAGCAAATGGTGCAATTCAGCCTAATAATGAAGATCTGAGGACCTGAGGGTAGGGTGCTGGTGTAGCTCCAAAGCCTGAAAGCCAGAATAGAGGGAGTTCTTGTGTTCAAGGGTAAGAGAAAGTGAATGCTATAACCCAGGAACAACACGAGATGGGGGGGATGGAGAGAGGAAGAGGAAGGAGAGAGGGGACAGTTCAGTTCTCTTCTGCTTTTCTATTTGTTCTTGGCTCCGTGTAGGTTAGGGGATCTCTTGTACACTGGGTAAAAAAGGATCTTCTTTCTTCAGTCACTGATCCAAATGCTAACCTTCCCAGAAAGCATCCTTTTACACAGACCTAGAATTTACTTCCTATATTGATTTCTCTTAATCTAGTGAGATATGGAAAATCCTTTGGCTTAGCAATGATCAAATTTGTTTAAGAAAGTTAAGGAATCCTCCCAGAAGCAGTAACATTTAAACTAGGTAAAGGAATGTGGTACACATGGGATAAAAAGGCCTGAGCCAAACCTGTTCCCACAAGGACTGGGAACTGTGTGCAGACAATGTGGTGTGGCTCACACAGAAACACTGAGAGCATCAGCAGATATATCTGGGCGGTGCAGCTCTGAAGTGAAGGGACCTTAAATCTCATTCAGCTCTAAATTTCTCAATGTACCTCTCAGCTCTTGGCAGGGTGAATGGGTGGCTACATGGAGGCTGTAAGAGTTTATCCAGCACAGTTCAGCACAACCACAATTCAGACAAGAAACATAAGTCTCACCTAAGTGTTAGTGAATTTCTTGTTATAATGCTCAGAAAATAATTCACCTATCAATAGTTTGAAACACAAATATCTTTTATTTATATGTCTGGTTTACTAGAATTCTCCAATTCTAATTTAGTAAGTGCTCACCAAAAATATCACAGTTAACTTATAAAAATCTCTTTAGAATAATTTGCAGTAATATTTTTATAATGTTAAAAAAGTAATGTTTCATTTTGTTTCAAAATCTTGATACAGTAGAAACAAAACTGTACTTAGGAACTAGAACACCCTGCCTAAGACCAACAAATAAGAAAGAAATGAGACAGATGGTTAATGATGTCAACTGTAGTGATTTTCTCCAGATTGAAACAATCCCTCCTGGAGACACAAGAAAGAACCTCACTCCCCCAAAGGAAAAGACAAAAGAGTCCATGATGGGAAAATTAAAAATCTAGCAACTAGTCCTGGTAGTTGAGTAGACAGAGAATAGAATGAGTGAGCTGGACAGTCTATAAATAGAATTTTTCCCAACTTGAATATCAGAGAAATACATCAAACAGAATAAACCAAGTTTTTGGAACCTATGAGACAACAGTAAAAGATTACATGTTTATGAGTATCTCTGAAGAAGTATCTGGAAATTTCAAGAACTGGTGAAAGATATAAATTCTATAAATATTAATAAGGTCCAAATGGGATAATCCCAAATAAATACTCACTCAGTAAAAAAATGAAACTTTAGGAATCTAAAGATGCAGAGATTATAAAACAGCCATAGAAAGTAGTGTATCTCCTCGAGTAAACATAATTCTGTGAGAGAAAACTATTATCTGAACACATGGTGTTCCAAGAAGAATGCATATTAATTGTCTAAAGAAAAGAATTATTAACTGTAAATTCTATGCTCATCAAAATTACCATTTAGATTTAACAAGAAAGACAATCTCCAATATACACTGACCATCAGTGATGGAAAGTGAGCAATTCAAGTGCATGAAATGATGAAAATGATAGTCGTTAATGCCATATTTGAGTTCTCCAAATCACACGTGATGATTACAACACAAATTGTAGAACCAGCTGATGCTCCAAAGAACTTTACCTACAAGTGTGGTGGGCAAACTGCAAGGCAATGGCTGGCTGCTCTCAACGTTTTATTATTTTACATTAAATATACAAACTCCTGCAAATCTTCTCTTCTCTCTCTATTCTCCCAAATACAACCACCATCTTCACGCCCACCTCTGCAGGAGAACACCTGTGGCAGCCTTCCCCTGTTCCCATACTCGCTGCTCATAGCTTTATTCCCATCCCCAGCCCCAGCAGGCATCTCCTACTAACACAGGCCCACTCCTCCAGGGGCAACAAACAGGCAGAGGAGAGACAGGCAGAGGGGAAACTCTCCTGGTTTCTGAGATCCAGTCCCCCCAGCTCTATAGCAGAAAACCTGCTTCAATTTCCCTCTCTTCTGACCCCATCCCCACCAGATCACAGAGACCTTCTCCCCCAACTCATTGCACTATCCTAGTCCCCAAACATCAGCTGGCATTCACTGGAACACACCTGCTGAGCAGGCCCTGGGAAAACACCAGTACCTTATTCAGTCATCATCAGAGAAGCTCTCTCCTGCAATAGGCAAGAACAGTCACAGAGACCCACACCCAGACATTACGGGCGAGACAGTCTTTGGAACATATACCTCTAAATGAGATGGCTCCATCAAATCCCTCCCCTTAGGAAGTCATGCAAAAAGAGGAAAAAGTGTAAGAGGCAAAAGTGTAAAACAAGGCCCTCTGAATCAATTAAGCAAGGCTCATCTGAGCTCATAGAGATTGAAGGAGTAAGAACAGGGCCTACAGGTCAGCACCAAGTCCTCTGTATGAATATTGTAGCTTTTAGCTTAGTATGTATTACAAGACTCCTGGGTGTGTGAATGAGTGGGTCTCTGATTCTTGTGCTTGCCCTTAGAGCTCTTTTCCTTCTGTTAGGTTGCCTTGTTTATCCTCTGTATGATATTTTTTGCTTCATCTTTTATTTTATTTTATTATGTTTTGTTATCTCTTAGAAGCCTGTTCTTTTCTGATGACAGAAAAGCAATGGATGCAGAGAGGTGAAGCCGTGGGGAGAAACTGGGAGAAGAGTAAAAAGGAAGACTGTAATCATAATATACCGCGTGAGAAACAAATCTATTTTCAATAAAAGGAAAAAAGCAATTTTCCTGCCATTTACAGTCTTGCATAGCTCTCTAGCCTTGGCCTCTAGTTTTTTCTCTTTGGGTCTCTTCGTTTTTCAGCTGTCATATTAAAAAACTTACAGATCTTTAGAAAGAATCTCGGTTTCAGAGTTCTAGAATCCAACCTTTTTCTTTGGAATTGAGATCTATGTACAGTGGAAATAAAAAGATAAAAATCTTTAAGCTCTAACAACCATCCCATTTCAGCTATTTCTGCTATCTTGTGTTTGATTTCTGACATGATCTTATACCTTTTGACTTTCAGAAAAACCCAGAACTTTCTATAAATTGTCTGTGCATGGGTAATAGTGTAACTGTGGAAAGGAAACTAAAACATGCATCCCAAAAGGGAAGAAAAACTAACTATAGTCTTTTTTGTAGATTAAGGTATCCCTGAGACAATGCCCTCCTCAATGTACATAAGAGAATCTTTCCTTCTTTGGGCATTTATTGTATGAACATAGCAGTCTTGGTTCAGATTACAGCTGGTGATAGCCAGCTCTATAAAACTGAATGGATGGGAAGAACTCATTACTACCCATGGGACCTCTTCTCCCACAGATAGCATGATAAGTTTTATACTCCAAAGCCAACTCATTAAAATTGATAAAATCTTATGGAAGATTTATAGTACAACTGGTGTTGCTTCAGAATGATAGAGTACACTGAACTAAAAGCATTTTTCAGTTGGACCCAACCTGATTCAGGCATATATTTCAGGCATATATTCCCTTTCTTTCTAGTTCTTTATGCAATGATTTTTTTTCTTTTCTTTTGTTTTTTTATTTTGTTTTGTTTCTGGCTAACCTAGTTTACTCTCAATTTAGGGGATTTTATGGTTGTCATTTGATTTCATTTTGTAGCCTTCTTAGGAAAGCACTCTTGTTTTATCTGTGGATGAATTTTGCACAAGTTTTGCCCTGAGCATCCTCAGGAAGTGACCTCACTTGGAGCTATTCACAGATCTGCAGGAGCATGAAGTAGAAATCTCCCAGAGAGGACTTAGCTGTGTGCATCAGGAAAAGGAGGAACCAGGCTGAACTGAAAGCATTTGTCCTGAACTGTCCAGGGCAGGTCAGGCTGGGGAAGGGAAGACGGATGATGAGGTAATGCATCTGCTACAATCAGCCACTGTTTTCCAATAAGATGTCTCTACAGAGAGAGCCAGAATTTTGGAACTCTTCAGCCATTTCATAGTATAAACACTGTTACCTGTCCCTAAATAGGGTACAAAAGAGAAGTGTTGTTTGGTAGCATTGGTAGCAATCTAGGAAGCAGTGCCAATCTGAGGGCCACAAGGGCTGTGGTAATGAGACCACAGTAGAAGTCAATAAACTCTGGGGCACCTATGGTGAGAGTTATATGATTCCACAGCCCAGACCTAAGTGAGCAGGAGCTATCTGTAAATGAGAACCTAGGGCCATGAGTCCCATAGACTTGATTGTTCATGGTCTCCTTAGGCTGCTGATTGACTGAAGGGCTCTCTGTTATGCTTCTTATAGTCACTCTACATCTTCTCTGACATTGCTGTAAAAATCTTTTCTGTTTCCTTGAAGACAAGGAACACCAGTAAATATTGATGGCAGCAGAAACAATAAAACGTAAAGGCTTCTAGAATTTTGCCTTAGTTATCCTTCAAGTAAGAGGAAAACCTAACAGAATTTCTAGGAATATCAATGGATTATGGGAAGTAGCTTAAGGGTAGTTGATCTCACATTACAGTATCATCAAGTTATTACTATTCATCAGGGTTTAGCAATTTCTTCTAGAGTTTATCATCTAACACATATACACTTTAAGAGCATTTGAAAGGATATAAATGACTGCATTCTTTCTTCTATCTTATAGTTCTTAAAAGTCCATTTAATCCATTGTATTAAAATTACAACTATGTCTTTCATGTAGCTGACAATACCATTTACAAATACATCCATAAATTCATAAATTCAAGTATGTGACACTGAAAGCATTTTGAAAATCTGTCTGCATGTTTGGTGTTTTGTATTTCAATGTCATTTCTCTCAAGTAAATTTATTTAAGCATTCAAGAGAGCATGTCCTTGCTCTCTGTAAAGAACACATATTTGGAAGGCGCTTGTTTCATATGCTAAGTTACAATATGCTCATAACTATCAATTCTCCAGATGACAATCTGCAGTACACATATAAAATATGGCTGGTTTTGTTTCCAATATTTTATAATAGAAATTGGCTTCTAGTGTGAACCAGCCTAACTCTCAGAGTTACCACAGAAGTCTGGTGGGGTTTCATAAACTTTAGTAAACATAAAAAACACACACACATACATACACACACAACTACAACACATGTGAGCAGGAATCAGGCAGCCAAATATTCCTCAAACGTTTCTTGTGACATTGTGACAAAGGGAAACTTAATAAAATTATTTTTAATTAAAATATAATCACATCATTTATTTCTTCTTTTTTCTTCCTCTAATTCCTCCCAACCTCCACAACTCCCTTTAAAATTGATGGCCTCTTTTTAGAGGGAAATTCTCATGGGGCCTTACCCCTAGACAAAGAACTGCAGGCAACTAACTAATGGCCGATGAGAGATGGTAAATTAGATTCTTCCAGGGATGAAGCCCCTAATTGTTTATCCAATACAAAGAACCCAGCCACAAACCAATACACATACGAACAACAGCAGACTCAGAAGGTTCTGCTTATATGTTTGTGTACATGTATGCACATCTATATGTAATAATAACAGCCAAAGGGCAGTGTTTAAACATGAGTCTCTGAGTTATCTTTTTAAAATGACATGACACAAATACTAGCTAAAATGAATAAAAAAGGTAAATGTAAAACACAACCATGGCATTCATAATTGTAAAACACAACCATGGCATTCATAACTGTAAAACACAACCATGGCATTCCTAACAGGATAGAATCTAGAAGCTTACAGGTTTTGCTAAACATTTTTGATAAAATAGTAACACTCTGTGAAAGAAATAATTGGTTTTCTAGATTCATTACAGTTTTCTGCTTAGTAAAAGATACTATCCAAAAAAATAGAGAGACAAACCACAGACTAGAAAGAACTATTTACAAAAGATATATCTGATAAAGGGCTATTATTTAGAATACACAAGAAATAAATAAAATATAACAATAACAAAACAATCTGATTTTTTTTAAAAAAAAATGGGTCAAAGGCCTCAACATTTAACCCACCCATGAAGATAAAGAATGGCAAAAAACTGTATAAAAAGACATTCCAAAGCATTTTTTCATCTAATAAAGACAATCACAATAGATTACTATACAAAACCCAGAACACTGACAGACCATGCCCCTGTACACTCAACAGAAATTCTTCTTTATTGGAGACAAAAATACAAAATCAAAAAAAAAGCCACTTTGGAAGACAATGTAGGAATTTCTTATGAAACATATTTCTAATTTACAACAAGCAATAATGTTCCTTAGCATTTAAAATTTTAAGTTCTTGTCTTGTGTCTCCAGAGAAACTAGTCTGTGAATGCTTATAGCAGCTTTATACATAGTTGTTAAATCTTAGAAGGAGCAAAGATGTCATTCAGTGAGTAAGAGGTAGACATATTGGTATGACTGGAAATCAGAATGTTATTCTGTGCTGAAAAGAAACAAGCTTCAGATTCATGAAAAGGCACGAAGAAAACCAAAGTGCAATTACTAAGAGAATCCAGTGAAAACAGTCTCCTCAGCATATAATTCCAACTGTGTGACATTTCAGAAAAGGTAAAACTATGGAGTCAGTATAGTGATTAGTATTTTCCAGTGTTAAAGGTCAAGACAGGGAAGAGTGGTACAAAAGACCTTAAGGCAGTAGAAATACCATACATGGCATAATGGTTGGTGCATCTTATACCTCTGCCCAAACAAAGAATGTACAACACCAAGAGAGAACACACAATAAACCACATATTGAAGTGATAGTAACATGTTGATGGAGGGTTGTGGACTGTGATGAGACATAACTTCAGTGGAGGTTGAAAGGGGAGAAGCCATGCATATTGTGGGATAGATAAGAAATGTATGGGAAATCCCTGGGCTTGCTGCTCTATGTTGGTGTAAACCTAAAACTTCTTCATAAAATAGTAATGCAAACATTAAAATACTCATGATATCCAAAAATAAGAGAAGAAAGAAGAATGATAAAACTCACAAAGCTGTCTAGAACTACTCCTGGTATGTGTGTGTGTGAAGGCAAGTCAGAGAGGCAAATAGAGAAAGTCATATGGCTCCATCACATCAACTCATCTTTTCTTATTCCCTAGGGGACGTTGTGACAACCATTAGATACCTAGAGAAAGTGCACACAGTAATAGGAAAACATCACTGACTCAGGTTGTATTTAGTCTTATCAATATACTAAAAAGATCCCAAACATTCTCTTAACCTGAGAAAGTTGCTTCTTTTCAAAAATGAAGAAAGCATGTCTGGTATACACAAGCCCTCAAAAGCTTTAGAAACAGATGTTGGATACATGCCCAGTAGTAATATTGATGGATCCTTGGGGAGATTGACTTCCAGTTTTCTGAGAAACTGCCATACTGCATTCCAGAGTGGTTGAACAAGCTTACACTCTCACCAACAATGGAGGAGTTTTCCTCCTGAACAAGGTATCACAAACCCAGAAAGTTAAGCAGGGGATGTACTCACTCATTAGTGGACTTTTAAACAAGAAAGGCTAAGCATGTCCAAGCTGCAAACCATAATCACTGAATAGCTTGAGATATGAAACACCTTGGACTGGCACCTTGGAGCCCATTCCCTCCAGAGAAACATCTGATCCAGTCTTGATGTTGGGGTGAGGAAAGCAGATCTG
Organism: Sigmodon hispidus; assembly: GCA_004025045.1. Taxonomy (NCBI): domain Eukaryota; kingdom Metazoa; phylum Chordata; class Mammalia; order Rodentia; family Cricetidae; genus Sigmodon; species Sigmodon hispidus. The sequence goes on along the minus strand of PVIH01007667.1, from coordinate 13,879 downwards.
CCTGGAGTGGATGCTTAACTAAGCCACCTAGGGACCTCCTGCCCTTGCTGGAAAGGAGATAAAGTGATGTGGAGAAGAGAGAGTGACTGGGAGGGGCAGGAGGGGGAAGGGAATTTGAACAAGGGGATACATGAATAAAAAAAAATATGACTTTATTCATACTACTAATAATAAACAGACAAAGAAAGAAAGAAAGAAAGAAAGAAAGAAAGAAAGGAAGAAAGGAAGGAAGGAAGGAAAGGAAGGAAGGAAGGAAGAAAGAAAATTAAAAAAAAAGAAACAGATTTTGGTTTTTATTTTACTCTTCAGTTCTTTTTTCGGGGGGACTGCCACCAAGCTCCCAATTAATCACACAGAGGCTTATTATTACTTATAAATGCCCATTCTTAGCCTGGCTTGTTTCTAGCCATCTTTTCTTAATTTAAATTATTTTGTCTATCTTTTGTCTCTGAGCTTTTACTGTTTTCTTTGTATCTTTCTTTACTTCTTACTCCATGACTGGCTGGATGGGTGGCCCCTAAAGTCCTCTCCTTTTCCTTTCTATCTCTCTTCCCAGATTTCTCCTCCCATTTAGCCTCCCTGTCTGCAAGGCCCTCCTATCCTTTCTCCTGCCTCACTATTGGCCATTCAGCTCTTCATTGGGTGTTTTAGACAGGCAAAGTAGCACAGCTTCACAGAGTTAAACAAACACAGCGTAAAAGAATGCAATACATCTTTGTATCTTTAAGCAAATATTCCACATCATAAGTAAATGTAACACATCCTCAACTAATGTTCTACAGCAAACACATACATGTAGCAGTTCTCTGAAGAAAAGAAAATGCAAAATGTTTTACCTTTTCTATTATAATTTTCTGAGAAATTAAATTAAATTGCTACCAAGGAAAAACTAAGTCACTGCCTCTTTCAAATTCCTTGTGTGACTTGTTCCCCAAACAGAAAACCTTTCCCTTGATAGATGCCTGAGGCCAGAGGATTCCCAATGAAGGTGAGGAGCACCCTGCTGTCTCTGGAAATGGAGCATTCCTAAGGGCATGGGGCAGAGGTAAGTGCTCCTCAGAGCAGCTATACAGGTCAGTGTGAGGCTTTTATACCAGCAGCCCAAGCCTACTAACCCTAGTCCAGGGTCAAGAAAGCATGAATTTGCCATATCCTTTTTGTTGAAGCCTCTTGATGGTCCAGAGCAGAGAAAATGTGGGAGCAAAAGTCCGTATGGTTTTGATTTGAGGCCTACACACTTCTGAGACACCACAAAGAAAGCAGAGAACTTTGAAATATATTTCAGGAAAGGCTGTCAAAGCTTCAAATTTAATTGTTTGAAAGCCAAATTTATTCTCACTATCTGGAGAAGATTGGGCTCATCTGAAACACACATGAACACACACACACACACACACACACACACACGTAAAAGCTAAATTTAGAATTCTCTAAGAAAGGCATCTGTTTCTATTTCAAACATGTTAATAAGGTTTAAAGTGAAAGACATACCCCTAGTGTCTCTGAAGAGAGGGTGCTGCCTGACTTGGAATCTTCAGAATGGTGGATAAATTTGCTTTTGATAATAGAAGGGTAAGGGAGGCCTCTCCACTGTGTAGAAGAGAGGTCATGATAATGGCAGTGACATTACAGTGCGGTGAGAGATCAGCTGTGTCCAATGAGGCTCTGGTTGACCAGGAGTCTCACCACCACCACCATCAGCACATCTGCCCGACTCCTTAGTCATACCCTCCAACTTCACCAGAGTGAAGCTAAGAAATTTCTGTTATGAAAACTAAGTATAAAACTGGACTTCTCCATGGGAGGAGTAGGGTAGAGGGAGGATACATGGATGTCAGATACCAAGAACCAAGAAGTCCCAGAGGAATTAGACATGTTAGGGGAAGTTAGACTTTCCATACTATGGAACCAGAGAATTAAAAGCTATCACACCCAAATTTCAGGAAAAATGTCAGCTCAATTATCTGCAAATACTACATTCTCAACTGAACAGTATAAAAATTTCTTTAACAGTGGTTTAAAGTATTTCTCTCCACAATTAAAGGAAGCTGTGAAGGAGTATAAAGTGGCTTAATACGGGAAGCTTGGTTCGTAATAGAGTGCCAGCAGGATCAGTGGATCAAATATTCAATAAAATTAATTTTAAATGATCTTTTTCTTAAATATCTATGGTGATATTTCTGGTCCCAGATTGTTTTAAAACCTTGTTTCTGCTGTTCCTCAATGCTATCTATTTTTGTTCTTTTTGAAATGGAATCTGTTCATATCTGCAGTCATCTGAGACTCCACCCAGTGCTCACCTATATTTAGGTAGAATTTAGTCATTGACCGCACCTAAGCATGCGGGGTGGAAGCACATAATGGCATTTTCCCCTAAAGACAGTGGGTTTGCTCCTAAGTACGAAGAAGACAATGGGTACTGGTGGGCAGCTTACAGTTCCTGTCACTAGTTAAGTTTTTGAAGGATCATGAAAGACATGAAAAAAAAGATGGTAAAATTGCTGTAGCATAATATCTCCCAACTTGTCCATCTTCTCAGGAGAGAAAAGTCCTGTGTCTTTCTCAAGAGTCTAAGCATCTTGCCTCATGCTCCATGCTGCCTGTTCATTTTTCTTCCTGAAAATTTTTATGTCAATCCATTTTGCTTCTTGTCAGGGCTGCCTTCTTTCTGTATAGCTTCTTTTGTGGGTTAGGGTTAGGGTTAGGGTTAGGGTTAGGGTTAGGGTTAGAGGAAGAAGGATATTGCAAGCAGCAAAACTAGAGAGGTAGAGCCAGTTACCTCTGCAGGCATCAGACATGGAGCTACAGGATTTAAACTTGCTTTTCCAGGTTCATGGCTCACTTTGGTCCAATATTTTTTCACTTTGTCCCAAGTGTTCCTTTTTGAAATGGTAATGTATATTCTGTCACATTGTATTTTTTAAGTATGTAATTACCTTTTGATTTTATGATGAGTTACAGTTAAGAGATTGCCTGGAGCCTCAAAAAATACTTTGGACTTTTAAACAATGTGAAGATTATGAGAACTTTTGAGGTTATACTTGATGCACTTTACATTATGATATGGCCACAAGCCTATGAGGACCAGGGAGTGGAATGTGGTATTTTTTAATGAGAACATCCTGCACAAGTTCTTATGTTTAAAAACTTGTGTTTAATTTGTAGAACTGTTTAGGAAGGATTGTGAGTTATGATCTTGTTGAGAGAGATATGTCAATGGGGGGACGTGGGCTTTGAGTTTTTCAAGAGTCACGACATTCTCCATGTGCTCTTCACTACTTGCTTGTGGTTTGAGATGGGAACTCTCAGTTGCAGTTCCCATCAACATTACCATTGCTTGCTGTCATGCTATCTTGCCAAAATGAAGATTAACTCTCTGAAACTATAATTATAAATGTTTATTTGAGGTCCAGAATGGAGTCAGAGGTGAGTGGATTCTATCTCCTGGGCTGCCCTTCCAGAGAATTCCTCTCTGGAATCGTGGCCACACCATGATCTCAGACCCTTGCCAGCAGACAGGCCCTAGGCTTTAGCTGTGAGGAGCACCCTTCAGCAACGTCTAAAAGAAGGGAACTTGCCTGGCTAGGCCCCATCTCCAGGGTAAACTGCTTCATCAAACAGGGCCTGAGGCCTGACCCTCTTTCCAGAGCAGAGTCAGAGATAGAACAGAACCTTTGCTCAGAGCAGACAGGAGACACACAAGCCCTCTAGCCACAACTAACTAGGAGCTGTCTAATTGTGAACCACTGAAGCCATGGACAGACTCCAGGGCAAAAATATATATAACAATACAAAGAACAATAAGGCAACACCAGAAGAAACTAGTGGCTCTACAACTACAAGACCTGAACAGAGCAATGAAGAGGAAACAGAAGAAAACTAAACCAAGAACACTTTTATGAAGATTATTGAAACCTTCAAAGAAGATATAAAAAATTCCCTTAAAGAAATAGAACAAAATACAAACAAAAAACTGGAGAGATAAACAAATCCTAAAAAGAAACCAAGAAAAGGAAAACCAAAAAATGAAAGAAGCATTCCAGAAACTAAAAAGAAAAATAGAAGCAATAAAAAAAAGGCACAAAATGAGGCAAAGGTAAAAATAGAAAATCTGAATAAAAGAGCTGGATACAAGCATAACCAACAGAATCCAAGAGATGGAAGAGAGAATCTCTGGAGAGAAATAGTCAGTAGTAGAAATAGATACATCAGTCAAAGAAAATACTAAAGCTAAAAAAGCCGTAACACAAAATGTTAAGAAAATCTGGGACACCATGAAAAGACCTAACCTGAGAATAATAGCAATAGAAGAAGGATAAAAAAGACCAGCTCAAAGGCACAGATAATGTGTTCAATAAAACCATAGAAGAAAATGTTGCCAAACTAAAGAAAAAAGTGCCTACAGAGACATAAAAAGCTTACACACTCTGCATAGATTTGACCCCCAAAAGAGTTTGCTCACCACATAATGATCAAGCCACAAAACATACAGAACAAATAAAATATTTTAAGAGCTGCAAAAGAAAAGGGCCAACTTGCCTATAAAGGCAGATCCATCAGAATCATACCTGACTATTTAATGGAAACAATGAAAGTAAGAAGATCCTGGTCAGAAGTTATACAAACACTAAAAGAGCATGGCTGTCAACCTTGACTACTGTACCCAGCAAAACTATCAATTACCATATGTAGAGTAAACAAGATATTTCATAACAAAGTCAGACTTAAAAAATACCTATCTACAAATCTGGCCCTTCAGAAAGCATTAGAAGGAAAACTCCAGCCTAAGGATCCCAGACATACTCATGAAAGCACTAGAAAATCAATAATCCCACAGAAGAAAAGTCCAGAGAAAGGAAATACATATAAGCTACCACCAAAAATAGCAGGAAATATCAATCAGTGGTCACTAATATCCCTTAATATCAATGGACTCAATTCACCTACGAAAAGACACACACTAACATGATAGATACAAAAACAGAAGCTATCCTTTTGCTACATCCAAGAATCACACTTCAACCACAAAGACAGACACAGGAGCAGAGTAAAGGGTTAGGAAAAAGTTTTCCAAACAAATGGCTCTGAGAAACAAGCAGGGGTTGCCATCCTAATATCTAACAAAGTAGACTTTAAGCTAAAAGCAATTAAAAGGGACCAGGATGGACATTACTTATTCATCAGAGGAAAATTTGGTCAAGAGGAGATTTCAATTCTGAATATTTATGCCCCTAATATAAGGGCACCTTCCTTTGTAAAAGAAACACTACTAAAGCTCAAATCTCACACACTCATAGTGGGAGACTTCAATACCCCACTTTAACCCTTGGATAGGTTAACCAGACAGAGACTCAACAGAGAAATAAGGAGTCTAACAGAGGTTATGATGTAAATGGATTTAATAGATATTTATAGAAGCTTCCTACCAAATGCATAGGAATATACATATTTCTCAACACCACATGGAACTTTCTCTAAAATTGACCACATAATTGATCACAAATATCAATAGATTCAAAAAATTGGTAATAATCCCTTGTATCATATAGGACCACCAGGACCGAAAGTAAGAGTTCAACAACATCAAAAACCACAGAAAGCCTACCAACTCATGAAAACTAACCATCACACAACTGAACCACCTCTGGATCAAGGAAGAAATTAAGAAAGAAATAAAAGTCTGCCTAGAATTTAACAAAAATGAATCCACAATGTACCCAAACTTGTGGGACACAATGAAATCAGTCTTAAGAGGAAAATTCATAGCACTAGTTGCCTATGTGAAAAGCCCATAGATATTCCACACTAGAGAACTAACAGCACAGCTGAAAGCCTTAGAACAATTAGAAGCAAACTCACCTAGAAGGAGTAGACGGCAGGAAATAATCAAACTTAGAGTTGGAAATAATACAATTGAAACAAAAAGAAAAATACAAAGAATCAATGAATAAAAGAGATGGTTCTTTGAGAAAAATAGATAAACCCTTATCCAAAGTAACCAAAAAGCAGAGAGAGAGTATCCAAATCAACAAAGTCAGAAATGAAAAGGGAGACATAACAACAGACCCCTAAGAAATCCAGAGAATTATCAGGTCATTCTTTGAAACTCTATAATCTACAAAAATGGAAAACCAAGAAGAAATGGACAGCTTTCTGTACAGGTAATGTTTCCCAAAATTAAATCAAGATCAGATTAAATACCTAAATAGACCACTAACCCTAAAGAAAGTTAAAGGTGTCATTAAAAGCACCCTAATTAAAAAAAAAAAATCCCAGATCCAGATAGTTTCAGTACAGAACTCTACAAGATATTCAAAGAATTACTACCATTTTTCCTCAAATTGTTTCACATAATAGAAACTTAAGGAATATTGCCAAATTTCTTTTATGAGGCCACAATTACCCTAATACCCAAGCCACTCAAAGATGCAACATAGAAGAGAATCACAGACCAATTTCCCTCATGAATATTGATGCTAAATTCTCAACAAAATTCTGACAAACTGTACACAACATCATATAAAAAATATCATCCACCATGATCAAGTAGGCTTCATTCCAGAAATGTAAGGATGGTTTAACATACATAAAACCATAAATGTCAACCCTCGTATAAACAAACTGATCATATCCTTAGACGCTGATAAAGCCTTTGACAAAATCCAACACTCCTTTATGATAAAAGTCCTGGATGAATCAGGAATATACGGAAAGTAACTAATCATAACAAAGGCAATTTACAAGAAGCCAACAGCCAACACCAAACTTCATGGAGAAAAATTGAAAGTAATCCCACTAAAATCAGGAACTAGACAAGGATGTCCTCTCTCTCCTTATCTATTCAATATAGTTCTCCAAGTGTTAGCTAAAGCAATAAGGGAACGAAAAGAGATTAAGGGGATACAAATTGGAAAAGAAGAAGTAAAACTATCTCTATTTGCAGATGATATTATTGTATACATAAGAGACCCACAAAATTCTACCAAGGAACTTCTACGGCTGATAAACACCTTCAGCAATGCAGCAGGATACAAGATTAACTCAAAGAAATCAGTAGTCCTACTATCTACTAAAGATAAAAGGGCTGAGAAAGAAGTAAAGAAAACACACCCTTTATAAGAGCTGCAAATAGCATGAAACACCTTGGAGTAACTGTAACCAAAGAAGTAACAGATCTATTTGACAAAAATTTTAAGTCACTGAAAAAAGAAATTGAAGAGGATATCAGAAAATGGAAAGATCTCTCATGTTCCTGGATAGGTATGATCCACATAGTAAAAATGGCAATTGTACCAAAAGCTATCTACAGATTCAATGCACTTCCTATCAAAATCCCAACACAATATTTTATGGTCCTTGGTAGAACAATACTCAGCTTCATTTGGAATAACAGGGAAGCCAGGATTGCCAAAATAATTTTACTCAACAAAAGAACCTCAGGAGGCATCACCATTTCCGACTTCAAGTTATACTATAGTGCTAAAAATAAAAATAGCCTAGTACTGGCATAAAAACAGACTTGTGAATCAATGGAATTGAATTGAGGATCCAGGCATTAACCCAAAAACCTATGAACACCTGATCTTTGACAAACGGGCTGAAAATATTCAATGGAAAAAGATAGTATCTTTAACAAATGATGTTGGCATAGCTGGATGGTATTACGTATAAAAATGCAAATAGATCCGAGCCTGTCACCCTGCACAAATCTCAAGTCCAAATGGATCAAAGACCTCATCATAAACTCAGCAACACTGAACCTGATAGAAATGAAAGTGGGAAACACCCTCCAATGCATTGGCACAGGTGACCACTTCTTAAATATAACAACAGTAGCACAGACACTAAGAACAAAATCATTAAGTGGGACCTCCTGAAACTGAGAAGTTTCTATAAAGCCAAGGATACAGTCCATAAGACAAAAATGACAGTGCACAGAATGGAAAATTTTTTTTACCAACACTACAAGTGTCAGAGGATTGATCTCTAAAATATATAGACAACTCAAGAAACTAGAGCCTAAGACCCTTGAATAACCCAATGAAAAAAATGGAACTAAACAGGGAATTCTCGGCAGAAGCATTACAAATGACTGAAAGGCACCTGAAAAAGTGCTCAACTTCTTTAGCCATCAGAGAAATGCAAATCAAAACAACTTTGAGATACCACCTTAAACCTGTCAGATTGGCTTAGGTAAAAGACACAGATGACCACCTATCCTAGAGAGGTTGTGGAGCAAGGAGAACACTCCTCCATTGTTCTTGGGAGTGTATGCTGGTGCAGACACTCTCCAATGCAATATGGAGGCTCCTCAGAAAACTGGGAATCAATCTCCTCAAGGATCCAGCAATGCCACTTCTGGGTGTATACCCTAAAGTTGCACATTCCCACTCCAAAGACATTAGCTCAACTATGTTCATAGCAGCATTATTCGTAATAACAAGAATCTGAAAACAACCTAGATGCCCCTCAACTGAAGAATGGATTAACAAACTGTGGTACATCTACACAATGGAGTACTACTCAGCAGTAAGAAAAAATGATATCCTAAAATTTTCAAGCAAATGGGTGGATTTGGAGCATATCCTCCTGAGTGAGGTATCACAAACCCAGAAAGACAAGCAGGGGATGTACTCACTCATTAGTGGACTTAAAAAAAAAAAAAAAAAAAGCTTAGCATATCCAAACTACAAACCACAACCACTGAATAGCTTTTGATCTGCAAAACCTTGGTCCTGTACCTTGTAGCCCATTTCCTCCAGAAGAACACCTGACCCAGTCTTGTTGTTGGCTTGAGGAAAGCAGGTTCACCTCGAGTGGATGCTGAACTAAGCCGTATTGGGACCTTGGGACCTCTTGCCCTTGCTGAGGATGAGACAAAGTGATGGGGAGAAGAGTGAGTGACTGTGAGGTGCAGGAGTGGTAAGGAAGTCTGAACAAGGGGATACATAGATAAAAAAAATAGAATAAAAATATTTTTATTCATAATAAAAAACTGATCAAAATGTTTATTTTATAAGTAGCCTTTGATTGGACTTCTTGAGCTTGGCCTGGTGCTTGGCTATGAATCTCTGCATTTGCTTCCATCAATTACTAGATGAAGGCTCTATGATGACAGTTCAGGTAGCTACCAATCTGATTAGTCGGGTAGGATAGTTCAGGCACCCTTTCCACTATTGCTAGGAGTGTAAGATGGGAACTTCCATAGCACTATGTTTCTCACTAACCCATAATGTCTCACTCTATCAAAGTATCTTTTTCATTATTTTTCTACTCCAACTCTGTTCCAAATTGACCATACCATTCCCTCATGCTCTCATCCCCCATCCTGTCCCCTCTATTGCCCTCACCCCCAGTTTACTCAGGAGATCTTAGCTATTTTCCTTCCCAGCATGCTTCATGCATCCCTCTTAGGGTCCTCTTTGTTAGTTAGTTGTGGGTTGTAGTCTGGTTATCTTCTGATTTACATCTAGTATCCACTTATAAGTGAGTACATACCATGTTTGTCTTTCTGAGTCTGAGTTACCTCACTCAGGATAATATTTTCTAGTTCCATCCATTTGCCTGCAAATTTCAGGATGTCATTGCTTTTTTACTGCTGAATACGACTCCATTGTGTACATGTACCACATTTTCTTTAACCATTCTTTGATTAAGGAGTATCTAGGTTGGTTCCAGATTCTGGCTGTTATGAATAATGCTGCTATGAACATAGTTGAGCACGTATCTTTGTGGTATGGTTGAACATCCCTTGGGTATATGCCCAATATTGGTATCATTGTGTCTTGAGGTAGATTGATTCCCAATTTTCTGAGAAGTCATTATACTGATTTCCAAAGTGGCTATAAAAGTGTGTATTTTTACCAACAACAGAGGAGTGATCCCCTTGCTCCATGTCCTCTCCAACATAAACTGCCATCAATATTTTTTATGTTAGCCATTCTAATAGGTGTAATATGGTACCTAAGAGTCATTTTAATTTACATTTTCCCTGATGACTAAGAAATTTGCATTTTACTGATATTGAAAAATTCCTTAAATGCCTTTTGGCCACTTGAGGTTATTCTCTTTAGAATTTTCTATTTAGATCTTAACTCCATTTTTAAATTGGTTCATTTGGTATTTTAATGTCTACTTTCCTTAGTTATTTATATATTTTGTTGATAAGTACTCTGTCAGATATGGGATCAAGAGGGATTATGTGAGTAAGAGGAGTCAAGATCATGAGGAGGAAATCTACAGACAACTGAATCAAGCTAGTGGGAACTCACAAACTTTAGGCCAATAGCTGTGGGGCCTGCATGGGACTAGACAAGGCCTTCTGCATATAGAAGACAGTTGTGTAACTTGGTCTTTTTAAGTTATCCCTGGCTGTGGGATCAGGATCTATTCCTGTAGTATGAGCTGGCTTTTTGGAACCCATTACTTTTGGTGGGACACCTTGTTTAGCTTTGAAGCAGCATAGAGGGGCTTGGGCCTGCCTCAACTGAATATACCACATTTTACTAACTCCCCATGGGAGGCCTTACTCTTTGGGAAGAGGAGTTGGATGGGTATGGGGGGAATGTTGGGAGGAGTGGAAGAAGAAATAAAAGGGGGATCTGTAACTGTTGTGTAAAATGAATTTTAAAAATTTTTAATAAGTAAATAAAATAAATAAGTTGCCTTTATTATGATATTCTATCATAGCAATAGAAAAATAATAAATATAATAAATAGTGTCATCTTATGCTTTAAAAAATTTTAGCTTTATTAATTTTATGTGCTAATATGGTTTTGTTGTTGTTTTGTGGGTTTTTTTTTTAATCCTATATGCAAGTATATATACTGTGTTGCTTGGTGCTGGTGAGGTCAGCCAATGTGTGTGGAAAACTTGTGATATGAAACTTCTACATGTATCATTTTCACTTGTTTCTCAAGACAGTTCCAAGCCTTAAGGAACATTGTAATTTTAACCATATGGACAAGAATACAAAATATAAAGTTTCAAAATCTAGATTTGATCTAAGGTAGATCCCTACATTGAGTCCCTTACACTGTACTAGTTCCAATGAAATTCTGGGGAAATGTAGATAGCTTAAGCTTACACAATAGAGAAAGGGTGTGAACTAGACTTAAAAAAAGGCAAGCTCTGCAAGACTCACATAGATTGTAGAGAGCAGCGGGATTGGGTGCTGATGCCACACTGAATAAATTACACCTACTCTACCTTCATTACAGTATTCAAAGTACCATTGGCTTTGGCCTGCCTTGGCCATATATCTTCCCATGAAGTGAATCAGAACCTACTGTCTCATTGTCTCAGATTCTGTTCCTATTGAAGAATATCTGTTTCTCCAGAAGAGTCAGTTTCTCTAGGGGAAATGGAAAGTAAATGATGTCAAGCAGTCAAACAACTACAAATACTATCACCATCTGTATATCCCCTTGGCCTTACTGCAGATAAGGAGTCCTTGTTATCATGATCTTAGATACTAATATTTAAGGACAAAATGTGTGTTGGAAATTGAAAGACTGAGTGCAATATCTCCAAGTTAAATTCTCTATTGACGGTCAAAGGAGACTATAACTTCCTATCACTGTTTTAAATTGCTATCAGCCTTATGCTTCCATCAGATAGACTCACTTTGGCATAAAGAAAAAGTCACCAATATTTTCCTCAGCCAAAAGGCTTAAACTTGCACACACAGAGAGCTAATAACACACAGAAATTTTGTCTTCAGAGATATTTGTTAGCCAGCTGCACATAAAAATAGCTGATAGTTTCTTGTTCTGCCTATAATATCTCCAGAAAGGACTCACACAAAGGATCTTTATTTTGTCACTTCATAAGAAGGTTTTTGGCTTGGAAATGTGTGACATAAACACAGATGGCATATCAACATAGTCTACAAACATTGTTGTAGATATATACATGTGTGGGTATGTAGGTTCATTTCTGCATTTTTTTTTCTCACTGAAAACTCTCATATGCCTAATGAAGAATATTTAATGTAATTGTGCTGGGTGAGCTTCATTATTTTTTACTGTTCCATTGGCAATGCTGTTTTAGGCTCACTCCTGTACAGTGGCCTCCTATTCTCCCACGTGTGTGCTGATGCTTGGCTCTGGAAATTTGTTAGTTGTCTTCACATGACTTCTGCCCATTTTGTGTTGTCTGCCTAAGACAATATGAGTCAATAAGGCCCAGTTAGTGACACCCACCTTTATCTAGTCACTTGGTCAGGGTGCCAAAGCACTCTGAAGCCAGTCTCTACCCTGGGCTAGAGCCATGACTGATGTTTTGGGCATGTCAAAGTGTGGATAACATTTTATTAATCCTAAGCATAAGAAATAACCACTGCAACTATGAGAACCCTTTGGCTCCCACACATGGGAACAGAAGAAATAGGCATGTGTTTGTTGTTTATAGAAAGGTATATAGAAACATCTCCAGGGGTTCCCACATTTGTACCAAAGGCATTACTGATATTCTCCTGTGTCCTTATCCTTGGTTTTTATATGAAAAGTGTAAGAGCAAAAGTAACTGGAGAGAAAAGATTTGTTTACTCCTCAGTTGTCTGAGCCTTTATCGAGTCTTAAGGAGAGCAATAAGAAAGGTAAAAAAGCAAACACTGGGCATGAGCCTTTAATCTCAGCACTCCAGAGCAGAAGCAGGCAGTTTTGAGCCCAGCCTTGTCTACATAGGTATAGGCCAGTCAGATCTACAGAGAGATATATTGAAAATAGGGGTTGTAGGAAAATGACTTCTATCTTTTCCCATAACCCTATAAAAACTTGCTAAAGTAAGCACTAAATGTAAGGATGTCATTATTGTTATTATCAAGAGTGTCACTATCACACAGATTACTTAGTTGCTTTGTTGTTGTTGTTAAAATACCATGACCAAAGCAATTTATAAAAGGAGTTTATTTGAGGCTTACATTTTCAAAGTGTGAGTCCATGACCATTTTCCCAGCGAGCATGGCAAAATGCAAGCGGGCATAGTGCTGTAGCTGAGAGTTTACATTTAGATCAATAAGTACTGAACACAGAAAGCTAACTGGAAAGGACATGAGTTTTTGAAACCTCAAAGCTCATCCCCAGTGACACACCTCCTCCAACAAGACCACACTTCCTAATCCTTCTCAAACAGTTCCACAAATTGAGGTAGAAATATTTACCTCTGTGAGCCTGGGGAATGGGGAGGGAGTGCTGTAGCGGGAATCGCAGGGGCTGCGCGCGGGAATCGCAGCAGCTGCGCGCGGCAGCAGCAGTGGGCGGAAAGAGAGGCGGGACTTCCGGCCCAGCGCGCTCGGCAGCTACGTACGGCAGCGGATTCGGCGCGTGGCTAAACTCTCTTTTGCTCTTTTATAACAAAATAAATCTTAGTTGAAACATATCAATTGGTGACGGGTTTATTCCGCGATATTTGGCGGCCCAACGCGGGGCAAATTCCCCGAACCCCCTGAATTCCGCGCCCGCGCGCAGCGGACCCCCGCCGGATTTGGCGCCCGCCTACACCGTGTTCGGCACAGCAGCCAGGAGGGAATCTGCGTGCGGAAGAGCTACTGAGACTCAGTTCTGAGAGTGCACGCCTGGTAGGATTTGCGAAGGCTTACTCACCACCCCGGTTCAAGCACCATTGCTGCTGCACTACGACACCTGCTGACCGTAAGTTCTCCTTACATCTGGGTAAGGCAAAAAATTTTTTCTTTCCTCTAAAATGTCTGATCAGATAAATGTTCACAATTTTACTCACTTTTTCACAATGGTGATAGAGGATTATTTCCAGGATTACGCATTTGGGGGTTATCTCCATCCAGGGGTTCTTTTGATTTTCCTTGTGATAATATATTTCTTACCAAATTATTTTAAGGGATTTCAGCTTAGAGAGTAC
>PVIH01007666.1:67296-98508 GCA_004025045.1 Sigmodon hispidus | reverse complement strand
TTTTTTTTTTTTTTTTTTTTTTTTTTTTTTTATTTTTTTTTTTTTTTTTTTTAAAAAAAAAAAAAAAAAAAAAAAAAAAAAAAAAAAAAAAAAAAAAAAAAGAAAAAAAAAGAAAGTGAGTGTGCAAGGCAGGCAGGCAATCTTTGGACAGGGTTCTGGTTGGTGGTTTTCAAATCTTACATGAATCTTTGCTTCTTTACTAGAAATATTCTTTTAGACTTTGGTGTCATAATTACTTTAGTTGATCTGAATCTAAGAAGTTTTAGAAAATATAACCTTACTCTTGAGAAGTTCATGCATACATACAGTGGTTTTTGATCATATCCACTACCATCATCCCCCAATCCACCCAACATGATTTTGGCTGATTCTCAGCTTTTTTCTCTCTTTTTTTTTTTGTCCTTTTTTAAAAATATAATTTGCTATAACAAAGTTAGTATGTTGTTTACTGTTTGTATCTTCTGGTATGATCAGAGTGGATGGTGTCAGTCTCACATACCAAAGACTAAAGATTAAACAATATCTTATGTGTTTTATTTGCAATTTCTTGTCCACATCAGGACAAACCTATCAGGTAGTTTTATGTGTTAGGATTGAAACATGTTTAGAGGTCACCTGGGTTAGTTCTTCCATTTTACCACTAACGTGATCAAGTGTGGAGAGGACACTGCCTGTCCGGAGCTGTGCTTGAGTTGGTGATAGACGATAGAGTCCATTGTGGATGTGTCACCCACCACCCAGCATGGGTGGCAGTGGGCAGTTCACCTGCCTTTTCTTACCTGTCTAAAGAGGACGCAGGCTATTCTCCAGCCCTAATGTTCTTTCACAGAATCTCTGTGAAACCCTGAAACTCCATACTTAACTGATGCACCTTCCACCACTAGTCCAGCCTTCAATGAGTGGGAGGAACATGAAGCAGGCAGCCAGCTAAGGGCTGTGAGCTTGCTTGAGAAACAGTGCTTCTGATGATTTTATAAGAGCAAGTGATTTTGTAGCTCTTTCCATTTTATTCTAGAATATTCTGAGATGACCAGACTATTTACTTTATTGCATGTAAGTTAGCATATTTCCCCCGAGTTATGATTACTGAATCTCTGATTAAGTATTTTTTTCCCTGAATTGATGAGACCCTAGAGGTAGTAGTAAGGTTTTTAACACTGTAGATGTACCTATGTACTATTTTTTTTATGGGTTTATGCCTTTTTGAAAGTTGCTGTAAACTCTTTCCAGCAGACGCTCTATAATTCTATTGAATTCCTCTTTCCCCAGTGGCTAACGACAGTGCTCCAGAGCATGCGCTGAGGCCTGGCTTCTTGTCCACTTTTGCCCTCGCAACAGACCAAGGCAGCAAACTTGGGCTTTCTAAAAATAAAAGTATCATCTGTTACTATAATACCTACCAGGTTGGTATATTCAAAATATAGCTACAAAACGCTTCACTGGTTTCACCTATCATTTTTATATCTTTTGTATAAACTGTTTTTGGTATAAGTCTAAATTTTAGCATGGGGGAATAGAATTTTTAAAAAATTAGCCATCAAAGTACTTATGTTAAAACTAGACTTTTTTGATGTTTTTATATCAGGAAATAATTATTATGGAAAAATACTTAAATTTTTTAAAAATAAAGAGTTTGTGTGTTAGATCACTGTTAATTCCAGTAGATGGTGCCATTAGCTTACACAGCTGTGATTCCTCAACACAGTTCCTCTGTTGTGACAGGTAAAAAAGATTTGCCCTGAAAGTTCAATAATCAGCTGTTTAAATTTGTTGTTTCTGCTGAATTATACCTTTGCACCATGGAACATACTATTTAGATCGTATTTTCCTTTTAGGTGGTTCAATTCAATCGTTTACCCCTGGTGGTGAGTTTCATCGCCAGCAGTAATGCCAACACAGGTATGTTAGGAATCCTGCAAATACAGATTTTGCTTTTTTCTAGTACTGTGCTTGTAGATGGGTGTGGTGACACATGGAGTACCATCAGGCAGGAATGACAAGCATCCATTAAAAACCTGCATCTGTGGCTCAGCCCCATCCTCACTTTCTCTTAAACTTGAGTCCTAGTTCCCCCTGTCCGTCTTACCACGTCATTTTCAGATGCAAGTGAAATGGTGTAAGAGATTGGGTTTTTGCAGAAGAAGCCAGTCAGTTCACTGTTGCATTTTGTGCGCTGTTTATTGCTCACATTAAAACAGCCTGTGGAAATGAAGGGTTACAGAATATAAACAGAATACATATTGGTTGCTAAAAATGACTTAATTCTATAGACCCATCAGTTAAATTATAATTTTAAATACTTGTAAAAAGTTCCTAGTTTCTTTCTGTTGTGGTGAAATCTTCTGACGGAAGCAACATGACGAGAAAGTTTATTTTAGCTCAGAATTCATCAAACATTTCTTAACATTCTAACTTTTTAAATCTCTTTTAGGACTAATTGTCAGCCTAGAAAAGGAACTGGCTCCGTTATTTGAAGAACTGATAAAAGTTGTGGAAGTGTCTTAATCTAACAGTGGTTTTGATGTATGTCTTGTCGTCACTGCAACAACACTGTGCCAGTCCAACAATCTTCAGACCACAGTGATACTTGTATCTATGTGTTGAGAGGGTCACTTTCCACCTTACACTGTAGAAGAGCCTAGAGCTGTAATTTATAGACAGATCAGTTGTTATATTTATGTGTATAAAGTCTTTTCTTACTTAGTGAGAGCTGGGAAGCCACAAAAATGGTTCATTCTAGTGCAGCTCCCATGGAGTTAGTGTGGATGCTGATAATGAGTGGTATTCTGCCCAGTGCATTGGGATCAGAATGGTACCCTAATGCTCTTGAGCCAGCAAGCACACCTGCTATACAGCATTTCCACAAGCTGCAGAGACTCTTTTACTGAGAATAATAATGAGGACATATTTTTCTTAAGATTATATTTTATTTCTTTGCATTGAGTGTGAGGAAGATGAGTGGCTTAGTAAAAATAATAAAGTAAGTACAATCACTAACTTTCCTCTGTGTACGATCTCACTGTGGTTGAGTATTACTAACGGATTTGATTCTTCGAGGGTGCTGCTCTTCAATGAGAATGAAAATCACTGCTTACGATTTCCCTTCTGCTCTGTGTAACAGTGCTTTAGTGAGTGTGTTCTTTATACATTGGAAATGCCATATTACTGAATTCCATTTTCAGCATCAGTATGTATATAAGAATGACAGTATAGCCATTTTTCATACACAAATATAAATAAAATAGTATTTTTAAAAATACAGAATAAGCTTTGTATAGGCCTCTTTTTTCAGACTTTCAAAACTGTAATAGACATAGTTAATTCTGTCCTTCAGCCACATGAAAAAGCAGTGAATTCTTCTTGTAGGGATTGTATTGAAGATTGTTTTACCTAGAATAAACTGTCCAAAAACAAAACAAAAACCCCTCATCCGTGAGCCTGCCCGAATCCCTGGGAAAGAGGTTATTTGTGCTTGGTATGTCTAAGAGGTTCAGGAGTGGAGCAGTCACTCAGCTCTGGCCCTCCTTATCGGTTTGTTGCTGGATAATTCAGTGCACAAGCACTGCGTGTGTCCCAGTCTCCAGTGCTTCAGGTACATCTGTAGACACATGTCAGCTTGGGATGTCTGTCTGCTGGGGATGTCGTCCACATGGGCTGAGGGCTAGCTGTCCTTAGATGTTTAACTGTCAGTGCTGCTGTGGAGTTTCTGTTTTGGAATGTATAGATGCATTATTGATCATTTGTAAAATCATGCTGGTGGGACTTGTTAAATATTATTTCGTAAAGGTATCATGAAAGTAGAGTAACTTTAACATCCCACCCATTTAGAGTTGCATATGCAAACGCACGCTGGACACGTGTGGCAGTTGATGGACAGCTCCAGAGTTGGGACTGAACTCAAATTGGTCACCACTAACACATGATAAGTAAAAATTATAAAATACTTCAAACAGCAAAATAGGAGATACTTGGGAGAAAGCTGGTGTGTGTGTGTGTGTTCATGTTCATTATAAGAGATTGGTACAGGAAACAGGCAAGTGCAGCTGTGCAGTACCCCAGAGATGGAGGCCTTCTCCACCCAGGGCTGTTTCCTCCACCCAAAGATGGAGACCTTCTCCACCCAGGGCTGTTTCCTCCACCCAAAGATGGAGGCCTTCTCCACCCAGGGCTGTTTCCTCCACCCAAAGATGGAGGCCTTCTCCACCCAGGGCTTTTTTCTCTTGCTGTATCGATCTGTCAGCTGATTAGATGAGTCCTGCCCATACTCTCTTAACTAAACACTTGCATCCCAAAGCCTGCCAACCTCACTTAGATTCCTTCTCAAGTAGGTATCCTCACTAGGCTCTTCTCTGGAGGTAAGTGTGATTTTCTCACTGGACAGCCAAAAGTGGATAAAGCCTGTAATCTGGTCCTAGGCAAATAAGGGTGTGTGTAGCAGTCCCCACATTTCATGTCAGCCTCTTTTGCCTGCCAGACAGCTGTCTCTGTGCTATCCAGAGTGTGGCCCACAGTCCATGCAGTTCTATACTGGAGATTTTATGGCTCTAGTAGAAATATGTGGAGCAAGATTTTCCCAGAAGGAATCTTGACAATTGCTTAACATCTGGCTGTGTCTTTATTACGGGAACTTGGACAGACATGCCTCACTTTCTTTCCTCCCACATTCTCTTGCTCTGATCTGGTACCTGCACACAGCACCCTCCTTTCTGACATTTTGGATTTGGGGAACCAGGCAAGAGGGGCCGCCCCCACCATACTCTTCTCTGGAGGTAAAAGTATGCTATTCTCCCCGGACAGCCAAAAGCGAATAAAGCCTGTGACCTGGTCCCAGGCAAATAGGGGTGTGTGTGGTAGTTCCCCCATCAGTCCCTCTAACAGATGGTCTAATGCCTTGCCCAGTCTCCTACACTGCTTTGCAGACCTCTCACAGTATTGGCTGCTGTATATGGTCATGTATGTATTTATTGCCTAAGCTTCATTGCTATTTATGATATTAGTCAGATGCATTTAAGTTTGAAAAGTGTGCAGGAATCTTTGTGAAGTAAGCACGCCCGCACTAATAAGAGTAGAAGAGAGGAGACGCTGAGGTGGACCAAGGCCAGGGCAGCTCCTGAAAGGCCTCCATCTTGGGTCCAGTTTGTTTAACCATTTTATACTCTAAAAACCACAAGACGAGTGGGCAACCCAGCAAGATTTTACAGAAGCTTCCGGAGGCACTTAGCAGGTTAAGGGCAACCAGCCATTGATTTAGCTGTTTCTCCAGGTCATTCTGTTCCAGGTGGCAAGTGAAGTCATGCTTGGCAAAAAGGAAGGACAAGCAGAGCTTTAATAAATCACTAATGTATCAGTATCTATGAATTGGTCTTTTCTACCTTACTGTACTTCAAAAGCTATAAAATGTTATAATAACAAAACTGGACATGTGCAACAAAATTGTGCACTTTAATAAACAGAACCAAAGGATATAAATAAACAAATTTTACAGAATGTAAAAAGAGTATTTCACATATGAAGAAAGACTCTTGTTTCTAAGAAAACAAAACCATAGCTCTCAAGGAGAAGCCATTGTTCCTCCTTATTTTGCAGACTTGACACAGACTTGACATTTTATCTTGACATTGCTTTATTTCATAACAAACAAGTTAAATGCCCCTCCTTGCAGTAAGCATTCCACCACTGATCCACAACCCAGCTCTAAAAACCCTTGTGAAAAAAATCATTTCCGAGTCTTAGCTGTTCCAACAACAGGGAAAAAAAATTAACAAGGTTTTATGAATGATTCTTGAGGCCAGCTTGAGAAATATCAAAAATACCTTTGGGGTATATCCTTGAACGCATTCCGGAGATGAGGGAGCTGACCTAATGATGGGCTTAATCATTTATTTCATCAAAATGGATCAGAAATTGAACAAACTACTAGGATGTGGCAGAATGTGGAAGGTGGGGCCTGGCTGCCAGGTTAGCCCTCAGAGCAGCCTCCTGGGGCTCTGCTGTGCCTCCTCCCTTTCCAGTCACTGCTTTTCTCTGCTTCTTGCCTGCTGTGATGTGAGCAGCTACATCACACCCTAACCATGGTGAGCTGAAGGGCCAGAAACATGAAGTAAATCATTCCTGTAAGCTGTTTGTCCAAGTAGCTTGGTCACATTGACAACGGTGCTAACCACTGTGTCTTCTTCCCACAAGGACAGAGTTCCATCAGCTCCGCACCAGTTACTGCCTCATCAACCATCTGTGTCCTTTCTAACTTCTGTCTTTCAAAGCCACATCAACAGTTAAAATCTAGACATGACCTCTGAACACCAGTGTTTCATTCCAATTCAAACCTCATATTCTGGTTTCTAACAGCTATGTACCAGAAGTTACCCTCTAATAATCTTGGGGTGCTTCACAGGGCTACCCTCATACAGTTGATCCTGGGGAGATGAGGGATCCTTTATGGAGAAGTCTCAGCCGACTTGAAGAAATGCCAATGACAGATAACTCAGTGCTTGTATGTTATATTTGTAATGATAGCCATTAAACTAAAAGTCACCCACTGCTTATCACCCTTTTTCAATGTGCATTTTCTTGCTCTTTTAAACATTCTTATCCCTTATTATACATTAATTTACTTTTTCCTATCTAGTTATCCACAGACATGAAGTTATCACAGTTTAACATTAGAAGGATCCCCTGGATTTCTAAGCTTTCAAAAATGATTGTGTATTTATGATGTGGGGACACATATGTGCTAACATACATGTAAAGGTCAGAGAACAGCTTTGTGGAGTTGGTTTTCTCCTGTGTCTATGTGAGTTCTAGGGCTCCGTCTCAGGTTGTCAAGTGTGGCAAGGCAAATTTTAAGATGGCTTACTAAGCCACTGTACCAGTTTGATTTCTAGGCCTTTTGAAAGGAAATATAGATTTGATGAACGTTTTTTTTTTTCATTTTAGTTTTGAAAACTTGTTTAAATGATTTTTTCATTATGTATGAGTGTGAGTAGATATGTGTACATGAGTGCAGGTGCCCAAGGAGTCCAGAGGCATCTGAAACTGGAGTTAGAGGTGTTTGTGAGCCACTTAATGTGGATCCTGGAAACTGAACTCTAATTCTCTGCAAGAACAGATGCACTTTTAATGGCTGAGCCACATCTTCAGCCTTATCTGATGTTTTTGTATATAAACCAACAAAATCAGTCCTTCCTTTGAAAGTCCTTGGTGTTTATTTTCTAAATTTGCTTCCTAGAGGAGCAGCCTGAGCCCCCAACATAGTGCTGCTCCCTTGCTGTTTAATGACACATCTGAAGTTTAGTGTGTTGACAGGGACTTGGGGCAGGCTGCCAGGCAACTACAGTCCACAAGCCTGAGCCTCTGTGAGAGCGAGCAAACTTCATCTTGGACTGTGTTCTGAGAGTGACTCCACCCAGAAGTGGAAGTGAGGTCGTTTCCATCAGCAGGGTGCTGCCTCCATGTTCTGAAGCAGATGGCCAGGCCCTGCCAGCTGTTTTCTGAGAATCAGTAAACAGCATACAGCTTTCCACCATGGTCTACTTTGTGTTTGTTTTTAGAGGCAATCCCCATAATGACCTTTTCTCTGAAGCTTGCCACAGATCAGAACACCTGCAACATTCCACCTTGTTAGAGCCAAGAAAGTTCTATTTGAAGATGAATGACCGAGACCGGACAGTGTCCTCTCCTTGGCCCAGCTGTTTTCTTATTTTTGACTGTAATAAAACATATATAAATCTATTATTAATAAACACAGGTATATCTATTATTAATAAACATAGATACATCTGTCATGGAGTCACTTTGAGATGCTGATCCTGACACAGTCAGGAATACATGCTGAACAGTAGAGAAGATAGCATACTTCTACCAAGCTTTAATGTTTGTTTTTATTTTCTCTGCAGACATTGTAGAGTGGCTGTAACAATGTGCTCACTTTGGGAATCGATCTGACACTTTTGGGAATGCATGACATAACACTGTCCAATCAAAAGGGAGATTCAGGCCTGCAGGTATGGACTTAGAAAGGGGAGGGTAATATAGTGTGAAGTGGAGGGAACTGGTGAAAACCGCCAGAGAAAGGCTGCATTCTAAAGAGCCAGTTGTCCAGGGAGAAGTCTGAAAGTATACATTTGAATTAATTTTAATTATATGTCATTCGTATAATAACGAAATACATGGTATTAGAAATGGAATCATTTCAGCCCAGCTTGGCTATGACAAAGTATTTCCCCACTCAGGATCAAGAGGGGAACAGTCTCAAAATGGGCATTGTATTAACTAGGATTTCAAACCAAAAAGACAAAACAAACCAACAACAGTAACAAAAAACCACTTGGATGCTCAGCAATGTTCATACACACACACCTTTTTCAGGGAGGACTGTTCCTACCATTGAGCTATAAGCCTGGCTATAAGGATATCCATTTTCAAACAATACCTACACACACACACACACACACTGATTAGGAAAAGGAGTTTTGCCTTTGAACACACCAAGAGTTTTAAGACAGTAAGTAAGTAAAGGCTTTTTCACAAGGGTGGTGGAATTGATTGATCAGGCCTTTAAAAGAAGGGACTTAGTAGGAAGTCTTTAGGTTTTTGTTACATTGCTATTGGAAGGGAGTACTGCCCTGGAGAGAATTCTAGAAGTTTGAGCTTGACCCACATTCACTCAACTGCACTTCATCTGTTGTTTCCTGTTTGGACATCTGAGGATCCCATCCTCTCTGTCTCTATGTTTCACCAAGAGGTCTTCCTTAGAAGCTGATGTGATGAGAATGCTATGTCCTTGAACCTCAAACATTGTAAACCTCTTTTACTTCATAAGTAGCTTGCCTCATGCATTTCATGAGAGAAACAAAAAGCAGACTAATATATTACTGTTGTGGAATAAACCTTTTGTACACTGTGAAGACTTGTTACTTAGATTGGGTTAATAAAGAGCTAAATGGCCAATAGCTAGGCAGGTAGAGGTTAGGCAATGAAGAAGGAGGTGGACCAGTCACCAGCCACATGCAGGAGAAGCATAAGATGAACATGCAGTGCTGAAAAAAGGTACTGCCAGCCACATAGTAGAGTATAGATAAGAAATATGGGTTAATTTAAGATGTAAGAGTTAGTTAACAACAAGCCCAAGCTATCAGCCAAGCATTTATAATTAGTAAGTTTCTGTATGGTTACTTTGGAGCTGTCTGGCAGGACAGAACTGACCCGTGGTCCTGACAAAAAACTTCAACAACACATTACACTTACAGGACATTTTAGAAAGCTTGTACTTGGCTATCTATAACATGCATGACAACAATGTAAGGACTGACTGGCAAATTATTTTAACTCTTCTCCCTTTGAGAAGTACATACCAAGAAGATAAAAAAAAAAAAAAAAAAAAAAACCTTTGATGCTTGACACAAACAATGTGCAGCTTACACTGGAAACCAAGTTCCT
Organism: Sigmodon hispidus; assembly: GCA_004025045.1. Lineage (NCBI taxonomy): Eukaryota > Metazoa > Chordata > Mammalia > Rodentia > Cricetidae > Sigmodon > Sigmodon hispidus. The sequence continues at coordinate 89,073 of PVIH01007666.1, read as the reverse complement.
CCCTGAGCTCCATCCTCAACAATCTAAAGGCTTTCCAAGTTGAAGTATATATCATTGTCCCTCTCTGAGACCTTCTAATCCCAATATTCTCTTCCAGACAAAATGGGGCTGAGACACCTACATAAAGACTCCCAATGGCTCTGGCTAAGCTGAAACCCAAGCATAACACCACCCTTCCTAAAACAACATTCTGTTTATTTTATACCCCCTAAGCATGCACAGATTATTCTACAAAGTTACAAGTAGACTTCCCTTTGATTCTAGGATCTGCTCTGATAATTGGAGTATACTTGAAGTCATCAACATTATAGTTAACAAGACTAGACACCTGGGGACATTTATAACTCACCAACTTCCATCGCAGTATTTTGATCCATTCATCAGCTTCGACTCCTGTCTTTGCACAGAGATAAAATGTCCTGAATGGAAACACTAAGCTGACGAAACAAAAGAAAGAATGTGTGATATAGTCAGTATGGCTAGTTATATATATTCTGATTGAATAGTATGAGCATCTTCCAGGGGAGGAAGAATTGATGAGGGCTCCCATAATTATCATGATGACTTTGAAGAATTGGCGCATCTAGAGCAATTCCTGCTAGCAATGGCAGAAACGATTAGGAAGTTTTATGTTTGTGATATTGCACAAGAGATTTATATTCTCCCAAGAGACTTCAAAGAATAAGTATGTTCAAGGCACAGCCATATCCTTTTGTTGTGCATGTTTTCTGTGGAATTAAGTCTGTTCAGATGAGCTCCACCTTAGTCCAGAGCCTGTGTGTAGGTTAAAGGAAAAGCCAGGCAGATGGGAAGGCTTGCTGAAAGAACTCAGTACTGGCTGCTTTAAGGAGGGCAATACTTCCTCCCAGAGATATAAAGATTAGAAGTGGGGGCAAAAATGCCTCACTTGGTATGTCACCCATTTCTTTCCATGAGTTAATTTTTGTAATAAAGAAAACAAACCCTTTAGTACAAAAGACTAGGTAGGTTTATAATAAGTCTTTATTTTGCTGCCTCTGATTATTTAGTCAAAATTATTTGAGTGATAAAGTCAACCCAAATATCTCTTGGTCATTCTTTCTATCCTTACAATCAAGACACAAGTACTAGCTTTTTCTACCTATATTTTGTTTTTAGTGTATGCTAGGCTGGCTTCAAACTTGCTGTGTAATGGAGAATGACCTTGAATTCTTCATCCTCCTGCCTTGGACCAAAATTCAGAATTCTACCACTTTACTGCCCAAGCAGCACATCTTGTAGCTATCAGTTTGGGGGCGGGCGGGGGCACTCACATGCTCAGATTGTACACACTGTATGTACACAGTGCTGAGTGTAAACTGATTTCTAAACTTGTCACTGGTAATCCCTGGTGGGGGAGTATCTGTAAATTGACACAAATTTCTCTTTCTTTTTGCAAGCAGAAGCCCAGGCAATAAATTCTAATAAGTTTAAAACAGTTGTGATTATGGTTATGATGATGTTATGGTAATTTATGTTTCAGCTGGTGAGTCATGCAGAAGTTTCTGAGGGCAAGATTTCCAGGGAAACACTGCCTTTCCTGATACAAAGGGCAGGCATAGCTGATACATCTTTCTTCATGTCTGTAGAAACAAAAGGGCTGAAATGATCTGAAGGAGCCAGCTAGAGGAAAGTCAACAGAGTGGTAGAGACCATGGGTGAGACCTTGTCACAGTATACCTGCCTCTCAGGTTCTTGTTACTCAAGAAAAACAAGCTTTTGCTAGATTGTATGGCAGGTTTTTAAAAAGATGTCTATTTCCGGTTAATACTGTGCATTGTTGACTTTCTCAGGTGTAATAATGCAATTGACTTCTATATATACTACCTATTTTCAGAGGTATATGATCAGGATGCTGTATCTTTGCAACTTTCAACTGGTTTAAGAAAAAAGCAATGATAAAAAGTGGTGCTAAAAAAAATCCAGCAAGCTCTTAATGCCACTAAGGTTAGATAGAGAAAAACTTACATCTTCCAGTCTGGATGTGCTTGAGAAACTTTTAGACAAAAGCTGGTGGGGAGGAAGACTTGCTTCCTTTTATCAAGACACTGCTTGTATGAGAGCAAAACACTTCTGTTTGTCAGCCAAACACTGTTCTAACAAGACAGACCACCCATCACTGGAAACGGTGAAATAATAATTAAGATTGAGAGGAAAATCTCAAGGGGTAGCCTATGTTAAGATGTGAGTGGCTGGATGTGTTCTAGATGTGCGGTGCACAGCCTGAACCTAGCCAATCCGCCTCTTTGGTTGAAGCCACTTTAGACAAGGCATTGCATCCTCTCTAGCTGGAGGCACTAACATGCAATGCCCTTGTGTTAGGCCTACGTTCCTCTGATCCAGATATGGACACATTAAGATAGGTGGCTTTTTATTCTTTGGCTTAAAGACTTTTAGAAACATTTCCTTTATGAACATAACTTACCAGAAACAGTTTACTCTTTCCTGTGAGTAATCAAATTGGACAGCTGAGCACTCCGTTAGGTCTAGGATCCGAATTGGTTCTGGTGACTAGGGAAAAAGCAAACTATGTCATAAGAATAAACACGCACATGTGTCCATCACTCACTCGTTAACGAGATTTCTGCAGCATGCAACTGTCAATTTCCTTTCATGAAGATAATGAATGGGAAGCAGACACTGGAGGCTCAGAACTAGCCTTTCACAGACTGAGCATTGGGAAGACATTGCTGGGCTACACAGATTGCTCATTGGTTAAGATGATGACCTGCTCTTGCAGAGGATCTGTGTTCATTCAATGCCCAGCACTCACATCAGACAGCTTAAAACTGCCTGTAATTCCAGGACCAAAGGTCTCCATGTCTCTAGCTTGGTACCAATACTCATATACACATACCTAAGAAACAGACATATACTCATGATAACTTAAAATAAAATATATTTTTAAAATAAGATGTTGCTTTTGTCAATCTACATTGGACAGGGAGAGTTTTTTTTTTTTTTTTTTTTTTTTTTTTTTTTTTTTTTTTTTTTTTTTTTTTTTTTTAAAAACACTTTATTTATTTGCCTTGGTGTTTGTCTGGAACTGGGAACTGGAATTACAGTTTGAGCTGCCATGTGGGTGCTGGGAATCAAACCTCAGTCCTTTGGAAAAGCAGTCAGTGCTCTTAACTGCTGAGCCATCTCTCTAACCCCAGACAGGGAGATTTTTAACACATGGAAAGGAGTTGTATTTTCTCCCATCTTTTTATAAACTACCTTTGCAGAAAATTTGTAAACAAAAAGGAAGGGAAATCACTTTAAGCTGGTATGATAAATGGACCCAAGCAATAGATACGTTTTAAATGATAGAAGAAATTGCTTCATAGGAGTAGGTAATAAAGAACGGTAAGGGAAGAATTGCACTGCCCCAAACAGAGGGAGACACATGCTCCACAGATGGCTGTGCTGACTGAGAGCAGCATCTGGAGGCAAAGCAGAGTCAGAGCAGATCGGATAGAGAGCCCAGAGCTTGGTTTGGACCGCAGCTCAGCGGGTGAGACGCCCGTGGTCAAATCAAGCCCAGTGACCAGTTTGATTCCCAGGAGTCACATTTCTGGAGGAGAGAAACAACCTACAGCTTGTCCTCTGACCTTCAAACAAACTCTGTGGCAAGTTGCCCCCCCCCATAAATAAATACAAATTGAAAGGAACTCTGATCTCTAGACTGTTTCAGGGGACATCGGGATCTTCCAGAACTGGCGTCTAAGGGGAGGCGGGTACCAATGTCTTTCTCACCATCTGGTCTTTGAAATACTTCAGTTCGTTCCTCTGTAAAGTGAACCATCTCGTTTTCCAGGTCTGAGGGGAAAATTTAAGTTTTGAGTACAGGATGAAATATCTAAACTTGATAGTTTATTTTCATTTTAAAAGCCTATAAAAGATCAGATAAAATAAGCCTAAAATACGTTTATGTATCATTTTTGAGAAAAGTTTCAAAATAGCTATTAAAAAACTAAGATGGTTCTGAGTTGTAAGATCGCAGTAGAAATATCACTAGCTTATTTAAATGAATAGGTGCAGCTGTTGTAAACATTTCTGACAAGCCATTCTAGTTTCTGTTTTATTAACACTATAATGGTAATAGCTATCAGTTTTGAGAACCTGCTCTGAGCTATATCCTCACACCAGAAATTTACATATATATTCATGTATACTCTTGACATTTTATTTATATATAATGCATATTCCATTAAATATGATAACTAACACATATAAAGCAATACCATTTATTATTATTATTATTATTATTATTATTACTATCATTTTACAAATAAGCCAGCTGAGGTTTGTTTAACCACATGGCACCCTGAATCTTACTTGAAGATCCATAGACTCACTACAACAACTGCTGCTATTTATTTGCTATATCCTAACAGAGTGCCCATTTGTTGGCTGGCAATGCACCCACTTAAGAGACAATAGAAGATTCAGGAATAAACACTCAGGCCAGGCATGGTTGTGCATGCCTGTAATCCTAATACCTCGGGCACCTAGAAGTCAGATTGTACATCTGAGGACATTGTGGGTTGTGAGTGAGACCCTATCAGGATAGGAAACACATAAACCAATAAATAGGCTTCAAATGTGAATGTCTCCCATTCTTAGGGAGTATCCAGTCTAGTGAGGGCATGGATAACTGCCAGCATGGCTGGGAGAGTCAAGCAGTCAAGCCAAGGCTCCCAGAAGGGGTAAGGACTCTGACCCTAAGATAGTCAAGGGTGGACACACTGCATGAGAGTGGGGCCCATATAATGAAGGTGACACAGGGAAATTTAACAGAACATCAAAGGTAAAACTACATACAAGGAGCAGGCAAGTGCCATGGACTTGTAAGAATCCAAATTACATTTACTCTGGCATGTTATAATTTAATTATTTTAAAGCATCAGTAATAGATTTGGCCTTCCTTTCAGGAGGCATTGTATAGACGTTTGACTTTTTGTTTTTTTAAAAAAGGAGCAGAAATGTTCAAGAGTTATTTACCCTCTTTGTTCTTAACCCTTCCACTGAACATGCTAACGGTTTCTTTTTTATATGAACTGTTAGGTTATTCTTACACAGGGCTTTGGCTGACAGCAGTCAAGCCATTTTTCAGGTAGATATAAGTAAGTGGCTTAAAATAACTTTAGAATTTTCCTTTAAAAAAAAACTGTCATTTTTAAGAGATAAGTCTACGGTGTGTCTTTCCTGAGCTGCATGAGCAAACCACACCCCCTTACCTTTACCAGGCCGCCCTGCTTGGTGAGGTAGCCTTCTTTGGTCCCAAGCTGCAAAAGAGAAAGGCAGAAATGAAACTGGATGGTGGGAGGGGGAAGGGACCATGAATAAGGATATACAAGGTTAGAAAGTGTGACTTCTTGGTTCATAATAATAATAATAATAATAATAATAATAATAAAGGAAAAAAAAGAAAGAAACCAACCATTTTGTAATCCAAATAAAAAATACAAAAGAAAAAAGAAAGTAGCACTATTGGAAAGTGTGGCCTTATTGGAGGAGGTGTGTCACTGGTGGTGGGGTTTGAGGTTTCATCTACTCAAGTCAGGCCCACCCACTGTCACATTCTTCCTGCTTCCTGTGGATAGTGATGTAGAAATCTCAGCTACTGTCTAGCACTATGTCTGCCTGAATGCAGCCATGCATCCATCCCAATATGAAGTCAATGGACTAAACCTTTGAATTGTAAGCAGGCTCCTATTAAATATTTTCCTTTAAAAAAAAAAAAAAGAAGAAGAAGAAATGAAGCTGGAATTGTCACAGGTTTGGCCTTGTGTTCCTGTCCTATTTTATCTTTCAGTGCTAGGGGACAAACCCGAACTTCACAGCGGCTACAGGTTTGCCCTCTGCCTCATTCTGTGAAGAACATGGTCGCTGCTGGTCTTTAATTGTCCTCTTTCATTCTCCACCTTGAAACTCTTCCAGGGACTATGACTGGAATCATCCGAGGTATTCCATACCAACAGGCATTGTTGGAAAGGCTGTCTGTTCACCCAACTTGGCCATTTGGAAATAAGTAAACACAGGTGTTTGCTGGTGTACATTGTGATCAGCAGCAGCTTGCATTGCTGTAGGATTCCTATATAAGGGCTCTGTTAGGATTCTGATCCACCTCCTGGAGTCCTAGCCAATGAGCAATGCCCTGGCCCGCCCAGCGTCCAGATGTCAAGTTCCCTTGAACAAAAGCCTGCTCCTCCTTCGTTTTCTCTCTTCTCTCCTCTTCCTTCACTCGGTTATGCCTACCTATGCTCTCCTTCCTTCCTTTCTTTCTCTCTTCCCTCTCTTTTCCCTTACTTCCTGTTCCCTCACTTAATAATGAAACTTTCCACGTGGGCACAGCCTGTAAGATGTGTCTCTTTCTGCGGCTCCCACCACAATGACCACCATCCGCCACGTCTGCACGGTGTGTCTTTCCTACTTGGTGTGGGACCCCCTGACTTCCACCCTCCAGATACTGTCTCCTTCTCTATTACATGCTCGACACTATAATTGGCCTTATGCCTCTGTATCTTATCAGTATCTGTCACTTTTGGGCTCACCAACCATGGATTGAAACTTTTTTTTTTTTTTAAATGAGTCTGTACTGAACATGTACGATTCTTTTTTTTTTTTTAAATCATCTCCTAAACAAACAGTGCATTAACCAATTACCTGGCATTTATATTACACTGGAGTGATAAGAAATTTGATTTGAAGTACATGGGAAGAAGTGGGTAGTTTATGAAAATACTGTGCCATTTTATGTAAGGACTCAAGAACATTGGCACCCATGTGGAGTCTTGGAAATATTGACAGATACTAAGAGATTATTCCATTTGGGACAGTATATTAAGAAAAGTAATAGGATTTCTTTATGTCAGGGCTCTTTTTTTAAGTTTTAAGAGAGAACTAAGAAGCAGAATTATCAACATTTGCTTTATTACAGTCTTCCTACATGATCTTCTCCACCCCAAAGCCATCTATGAGCCTCACATCCCATGGACAAGATATTCAGAAGTGCAAATGTATTTTTTTTTAAACTTTATTTATTTATTTGCCTTGGTGTTTGCCTGGAACTGGAACTACAGACAGTTGTTAGCTGCCATGTGGGTGCTGGGAATCGAACCCGGGTCCTCTGGAAGAGCAGATGGTGCTCTTAACCGCTGAGCCATCTCTCCAGCCCCCAGAAGTGCAAATGTATTTATACCTCATCTATTAAAAATGGTATTTGAAATACAAATTGATGATTTGTTCTAATCTATGTTTCACTAGTTCAAAGGTAACAGCAATACTTAGCACTAAGTTATGAAATGGTGGAGAAATCTACATAAGCCTAGGGCGCTGAGACAAAAACCTTTGTAACCCCATAACCTCATAACAAACTCAATTCCTGGGGGATTATTTTGCTCTAATGTATACAATATATGCATTATATATAATATATCATAGTATATCTTTCCTTATAGAGAAGAAAACAAATAAGAACTGGAGGTTAGCTTTGTTGATGTCAAGGTGCTTTCCATGGGAGTTTCCAGGGTGCTCTTTCCTGAGGTAAATTCTTTCCACCAAATAGAAAGAGGAACCATCACAGTTCCAAGAACCGGAGATGAGAAACAGCCTAGAGTTACTTCTGGAATTCTGATGGCAGAGAAGTCAAGACAAACTTCCTAAGTGTGCATTTCAACAATGTCAATCAACATTGCTGAGTCTGACATCACATGACACTGTAATTTATTTTGATGTTCAAGAAATTAAACTGCAGGGCTGGAGAGATGGCTCAGTGGTTAAAAGCACTGGTTGCTCTTCTAAATGACCTGGATTCAATTTCCAGCACCCACATAGTAATTTACAACTACCTGTAACTCCAGTTCACAGTGACCCAATGCCCTCTTTGGCCTCCAAGGGCATCAGGCATGCATGTGGTGCACAGATATACATGCATACAAAACACATACAGCATACACTTAATTTTTTTAAAATTGAAACTTAGAAAAATTAAACTGAGTTCAATATTAAGAAAATATTTTAAAATATCATTTTTGGTTGCTACAGGTAATATAGAGGTAAAATGACTAAGGGTATAATGTTCTCTAAAAGATCCTAACAGGATTAGCAACTGAATTCAAACTAAGGGATAATGCTACTTACTCAATATTACCACTATCTAACATACTAAAAGTCTAGTGTTTTCTGTGGTTTTGGTAAGTGGAATGCTGGAAATGGAAAAGCTGAGAATGTAATTTGATCCAGAGTCTCAAGATGTAAGAACTGAAATAATCGTGTGGCGGACCTATCTTTAAACATGATATGACTAGCAGGGAAGATGTTTGAAACAGCTCCAGGTTAGGACCAACCTGAATAGTCAGCTATAAAGGATCAGACAAACTGCCTCCCTCACTGTGCACCATAAACATCCGAAGCCCTCACGTAGAATGAGTGTGGGGACATTTGTGCACCTTGGCACAGAGTGATGGAGAGCAGGAAGCGTTCATGTGGATGGTGGTGATGTTAGCTCTGGGAGCAGCAGTGTGGTGTGAGTGGTGTAGTGGGGCAGAGTGAAGGCTTCTTTCCAAATGGTGGAGGTGACAGCCATTGTCCTTTCAGAGAGAAGGTGGTAAAGTAGACATCTGCAGTGAGAAGAGCATGGCAGTGGCCTGCAACTGACTACTGAGTAAGCAGGAAGTCTGGGTATAGAGAAGTACAGTACAAGTATCAGATGGAGATTGCATACACTCTATTGATTAGCAAGTTCCAGATAATGAGATCTGTATCCCTCCTGTGGGAGTAGGGTGTCACAACCATGAAAAGGGGAAACCTATAATGAGCCCTGTGGCTTTGGAAAGGATTTCAGTCAGTACTGTGTATCTATGGAGCAAAGATAAATGCAAAGGTACACATGCAAACACATATATCTTTTTCTTACCCCCAGTAGGTAGGAGAGTCACATTTCAATCAGAACATGGCTAACATATGAAGTTGTAAAGTATCACTTTAAAAGACAAAGAAGAACAAGGATTTTTTTTTTTTTTTGAAAAATAGTTGATTCTAGATATGAGCACAAAGAAAGCTAAGTCTGGGGCACCTGGCTATATCAGAAAGTAAAGTTATCAAAATGTTCAGACACCATAGACACAGAAGCCTCCTTCCAAATCACAGACAATTTTGAAAGATCAAAATAAATGTGATAGTGACTATCTTAATCCATTGCTACACTGAATTCTGAAGAGTTTCCCTTACAGCAGCCAGTAAACATAAAAGAAGCAAGAGCATCTGAGGCACAGCACACTCAATAACCAGAGCTGTGGCTAAAAATGCTAATAAACACCAACTGATAAACCAAATCTTACTAAGGAAAAGAGTATGCATATTCAGTCTCCAGAATCTTTCCTGAAATCTTTATTAATAGCATAAATAAAGTAATTCTTTTTTTTTTTTTAAAAAAAAACAAACCTCTTTTATTTATTTATTTGCTTTGGTGTTTGCCTGGAACTGGAACTACAGACAGTTGTGAGCTGCCATGAGGGTGCTGGGAATCGAACCCTGGTCCTCCAGAAGAGCAGTTGGTGCTCTTAACCATTGAGCCATTTCTCCAGCCCCATAAAGTAATTCTAAAGTAAAGAAAGCTGGTGATTCCTGTCACATGATCAAACCTGTCCTCATGAAGGCAATTGTAAACCTGGTGGGTCTAAGGCAGCAGTGAGGTACACAAGAGTCCCTCAGGGGGTCCCCGAAACCACACGCTGCAACCTAATCATGACTCAAGCCAACACGAGGAATAGTTCACACAAAGACCGGCCTTTACTTTTCATAAATGAGAGAGAGGAGACTCGAGAAAAAAACAAGAGTTCACACAGATAGGATGCTCAAGAGACAGGACACAAAATTGAGGACGGGACCATTGTGCTCTAAAGGACTGCCTCAGGGAAACCTCACTGAGATCTGTGGATGGATACAGCTGTGGCATAGCAACATCTTCATTTGAATGGTTGTATGTGGTCATGTAAGCAAGTATCTTTGTAGGAAACGCACACTGCAATGCTTAGAATGATCAGGCATCCTATAAGCAACTTATTCTTAAATGACTAAGAAAAAACAAAGCTTTTTGGATTATTCTTTCAGTTATTTTAGAAATTTGAAATTATTTCAAATCTTAAAATACCATACAAAATGACTGTTCTAAGTAAACTGATATACTGCATAGTAAACTATTAAGGAATTTAATTATGTTTTAGAAAACAATATAATACACAGAAGATATTCACATGAATATGCATATTATAACTCTAATGAAGAGCCTAATACACATACACACACACACACACACACACACACACACACACACACACACACACGGATATACATGGACACAAAGATAAACACTCTGGAAACATGCAGGGAGGCACCCAAAAAAGAACAATCACATGTGATAGATCATATAACAGAGAAAGATGTCACAGACACAATGAAAACTTTTTTTTGAAGGAGAGAGTTATTAAAAGGGAGGCTAAGGAGACATACATTTTCACTAAGACAATCTGAGTCAGAAACTTGAAATACATTGTATCCTGAAACATAACTACATTCAGTCTATCACCATGTTGTCTCGTCTTTACAGCATCTTGGTGGTGAGCAGTACATGTTGTAAGAAGTCTCCTTGCCCCTAACTGAGCAGCAAGTCCACTGAACACTTCCTAGTTAGGGGGTCTCTTTCAAACTGTGAAGACTTCAGTTAGTGACTAGCCCTCTCAAACTTTCTCACAGCCCAGAGCAAAGACTCTCTGCCTTGGACAGTGAAGGCTTTTAGAGCATGTGAAGGAGATGGTTGACTCGGGCCATGACGAGTCCTCACACACACAGAGCACAAAGCTTGCCTCAACCTTCCTACTGCTGGGAAGCAGTTCTGTCTGGTCCTCCTGTGCTTTTGTGTCTCACTCAGATGCTCTAGCTTCCTCCTCCCAGCGCTGCTGACCTTGTTAGTCCTTGAAGCCTCTCAATAGAATTCCTGCCTCAGAGATTTTGTGTTAATTTCTGTCTACTCTGTCTATCTTGTTACTCCTTGAATGTGAACTGTTCCTTTTTTATTTTTTAATTTATTTGTTAAAATTTTATATATGCACATAATGTAACTTCTTCTTTTAAATATCATTTCTGTTCAAATGTTACTAATTGCCCAGGGAAGTTACCCTGCCCTCCTCTAACCCATTTGGTACTATAATATTATGTGGATTATTGTCTTGACCTACACTAAAATGGGAATTTAATCAAGCTGGGTTTATGATAAACACTTAAAACAGATTGTTTGAGAAATAAATTAAGGGCTGAAAAGATGGCACAGACGTTAAGAGTACTGACTGTTCTTCCAGAGGTTCTGAGTTCAATTCCCAGCAACCACATGGTGACTCACAACCATCTATGATGACATCTGGTACCCTCTTCTGTATACTGTATACATAATAAATAAATACATCTAAAAAAAGAATTAATTAACTGTAACCATACTTCAGGAACCTAATGCTTTATGTTTACAATACATGAATATGAATTCTCCTAAATGCAGTTGACAAAGAATGTTGAGTAATTTTATGTAAGCACTGGCATTTGGGGGAAATAGGGACACTTTCATTTTCACTTCAAGCAAATTTTTCTTATCTAACTATGATGCAATGTTTTTCTTCCTCCACAGACAGGCCCAGTCAGGAACCGAATTCTCAGAAGAAAGTGTGGGCAGCTCACAGCTTGCATTGGGATGCAGAGGTGCCACATCAGATGGCTATTGGGGACAATTAGTAAACAAAGAGGCCCTGTGCTCAGTAGGGGACAAGAATTCCAATCCGACCAGAAGAACTTGTCCCTCAACCATGACAATCAAGGATTCCGTAAGCCAAGAGTGATGAGATATGGTTCAGGAGCTATAAAAAGGCTTTAGTGCTTTGGTTGGTATCACTACATAATAAATTCCATGGGGAGGGCTGGAGAGATGGCTCAGCGGTTAAGAGCACCGTCTGCTCTTATAGAGGACCCGGGTTCGATTCCCAGCACCCACATGGCAGCTAACAACTGTCTGTAGTTCCAGTTCCAGGCAAACACCAAGGCAAATAAATAAATAAAGTTTTGAAAAAAAATTAAAAAAAAATTAAAAAAAATAAATTCCATGGGTCTTTCATTATACAATATGTGCTCCTTGCTGACTGGGCACTAGACACTGTTTGAAAGGTCTCTCCTGTGTTATAGCATCTACATACTTGGGCAGGTGAACTGTGTGATATATGGAGGAAAGTAATATGATGTCCATAATTTTGTCTAAAGAGTCTTACTCTTCCATGCTAAGACTAAAACAACCAATCCCATAGTGCCCGATTCTTACTGCTGATAAGATACTAGTAGGAGATGAGAATTTAGCTGATTGTAAATCGTCCGAAGTCTAGCAGAGTCCAAGAGGGGATGGTGGACATAGGTTCCCACTCTTGACCAAGAAACAACCTGGTCACTGATAGCTTCTGGCAAAGGGGAAATTCATTTTCTTCAGTGGCACCTCACAGGGTATACACAACACTTCAGGGTATACCTAACACACACCAAGCAAACTCACTGGTATTTTTGTAGATTTTTTTGTCTCATTTTGCTTTGAAGGGGAATTTTTTTTTTGTCTTATTATTTTGTTTGTATATTTTGGGTTTGTTTTTTTGTGGTACATTTCATGGTTTTTTTGTTTGTTTCTTAAAAAGAGAGAGAAGGGGCATGGGTTGGGTAGGTGGATAGCTGGGGAGGATCTGTGACAAGTTGGGGGAGGTAAAGTGTGATCAGAATATACTGTGTACATTTTTTCTCAATAACAAAAGTAATCTAGCAGAGGAGAATGTGGGGTTAAGTAGACAGTTGATACAAGAAGTGGGCAGAGAGCTGTGAGGGTAAAGAGCAGATTGAAGGGAAATCTAGAAAGTGAGCAGAGGGTCTGGTCTGGTCCCCTCTGGAATATACACCACTCACTCCACTTTCTGGGATTTCTCCAGTTCTAACATCTAACGCTTCCTTTCATTAACTCTTTAGCAATCCTCACCTCCACCCCCCATAGCACACACCATCTTTCTGAACCAATTTTTGAGGAGCTGTAGACAAATGGTAAAAATAAGACATATCATTAACTTAACTATTCAGGATACAAAACCACATGAGCTATTACTCCTATGTTTATGCTGCAAGTGTGTGCTCATGCATATGGAGGTCAAAGTGCAACCTTGGGTACCTTCACCATTCATCTCAGAAATTCACACCAAGCCAACTGGACTTGAAGCTTCCAGAGGCTCCCCTGATTTTGCCTTTCACCTTCTCACAGGGAATAAGGACATATGTGCTACTAGGTCCTGCTTCTATGTAGCCTGTGTGGATATTAACTCAGCTCCTCAGCTTGTGTGGCTAGTGCTTAACCAACTCAGCCATTGCTCAGTCCTCTTTCTTCTTTTATTTGCACAGTATCTTGCTACACAGCCCTGGCTAGTCTCAGATTTAATCTCCGTGGTGTGGGAATTACCAGACTGCACATCAGACACACACCATCACCCCCAGTGTGGCATATATAAGGAAGCCTTATTTGGCATCATAATAGGAAAAAAAAAGTTACTTCAGGGAAAGGAGGGCCCCTCTGTTTTAATATCGTTGATAACTGCAAGTGGCTGTTTTTCAAGTGTAGGATTGGTTCTTGGTGTTTTATTCCAGCGTTGCCATTCTTATCATCTGTATAAATTGAGATTTCTCTGGCTAGAAATATTCAGTATGCCATTCAGAAGAGCTGTGGGAATGAGGGGAAAGGGCATAGGAGGAACCTCCAGACTGGCTCACAGAACACGCACCGGTAGACTCCAGGAAGAACAATGAATAATTCTGTAACACTCGTACAAAAGTGGATATGTGGTGGGGCGGGGAGCCATGTTGCAAAGAAGTATGAATACTTTCTCTGTGGGTGTCAGTGAAGAATGAAGGCTAGAAAAATAGCACCCCAACCTTTCGGTTTTGGTATTTCAAGACAGGGTTTCTCTATGTCATCCTGCCCCTCCTAGAACTCACTCTGTAGACCAGCTGATCTTGAACTCAGAGATCTGCCTGCCTCTGCCTCCTTAGTGCTGGGATGAAAGTTGTGCACCACCATGCCTAGCTGCATCCCATGTTTTATGGTGAAGCTAGAGAAGGCTTTTCTTTCATGGACAGTTGAATTGCAAAATAAACTGATTTTCTAAGTTTTAAGTAGCTTGTTAAAGAATGACCCCTTAGTGAACTTAATAAGGACCCCGTATCTACCAGGAACCTGTTTGGCTATTTAAAGAGAGACATTTCAATGATGTTTTCTAAGTTTTTTTTTTTTAATCCTATCACTAAGGCATCCCCCCACTCTGTGTGTGTGTGTGTGTGTGTGTATTTGTGTGTGTGTTCTACTGGTGATAGAAACCAGGACCTCACAATCCCAGGCAAACACTGAAACACTGAGTTATACTCAGCTAAAGCATTTTTGGGGTTGGTTTTGTTTGTTTGTTTTGTTTTTAATTTTCTTTGGACCATATGAACTGAATTATAGCCTTCAAATGTTATATTACTTTCTAAGTGTTATATCCCCCTCTAGAATATACTGTTTTGTTGTTTGCTTGCTTTTCAAGACAGGACAGGGTGCCACAGGTCAGCTCTGGCTAACAAAAACCTCTCTACTTTAGCCCAGAGTTGAACTCATAGCAACTCTCATGTTTCAGACTCCCAAGAGGCGGGATTATGACTGGGCCACTAGGTTGGCTCCAAGCTAGAACGTTTATATGAGTTCATGAACTTTAGTTCTCAGGCCATTTGATGGCATTCAATGAAGAGCATGGTGGGTACTTACAGAAGGTGCAGTGGGCACGAGGTCATCTTCTGTTCTTCCTGTCTGCATCGCTGTGTGCACTCGGACTGATTCATAAATGGAAGGCTCTTCCACTTCTCTTGGATAAGGATGTTTCAAAACAATCAGAGTCCCTGAATGAAAACAGAAATATGCACACATACATACATACATACATATATACATATAATCCAATATGACCCCAAGGGAAGATCAAAATGTGACATAGGTGACTGGCTGGATTGTAAAGTCTATTTATTTATTTGTTTGTTTAGAGTGCATGTGTGTTTGTGTGTGTGGATATGTGTTTGTGTGTATGTATGTATATGTGTGTGTGTGTGATCTGCGGAGATCAGAGGACAACTTTTGGAGTCTATTTTCTTCTTCCATGGGGTCACCAGGCTCCTAAAGCAGGCTCCCCTTCCAGTTGACCCTTCTCCCCAACCCCCCTATTGTTACAGAGACATGCTTACTCATCTTCTCAGCATTCCAAGATTACCAGTTTTACACAAGGCATCTAACTTTGGTGTAGTGATACACAACATGACTTAGATGAGTAATCACTATAGGCATTTAAATGAACAGGGTGATGGGATCCATAGAGCAACATGGGATATTCAGAAAGGCTTTCACAAGAAAGTGTGCAAGTAGACTTTAACTAAACCATGAAGACAAAACAGAGAACGCAGGGCACTGGAAATGTCTATGCTATGCGCTTAATGCATAGGGATGTTGAAACAAAAATAACAAATCAATGCACCTCAAAACAGTGGCCTCCCAGCATCCAGCTTCCTGCTTTCCTAGCTCCCCGGGGAAGCCTAGGATTTGAGGGACTGTGGCAGATCTAGAAGGGGGGCTGTGCAGAGAGGAGGGTCAGCCCAGACAAGTAGGCCCTGGGAACATAATTGGGAGGCTCAGAGAACCCCTGACTCAGCATTCTGACATTTCCCATCCTGCAGCCTTCCCTAGCTCACCAGTCAATCAGAACCGAGAAAACTATGATTATGAAGAAAGCCAAAGTCTTTTTCTTCTTCTCTATTGCAATGGCTTCTTGTTAATTTTCTGGGGTGAGGGTGTGTTGTAAATGGTTCTGGCCCAGACTTTCCGGGCCTGGATCAGAGGTTTGGTCCCACTCTCAGCCCCGCTTAGCCTTAAATAATCACACACATGCTTAAATTATTTTATGCCGATCAACCTAAGGCTCAGGCATATAATTTGCTAACTCCTTCATCTCAACTCAACCCATCTTGTTCAGTCGTGTGGCTCAGTACCTTTTCTCAGAGCAGCATTTCCTCTGCATCTCCTGGCAGCTCTGGTGACTCTGGCATCTGTCTGGCATCTGCTCTGAGATGTTCCTGAGTTTTCTTAGCCTGGCAGTCCCACCTACACTTCCTGTTTGCCTTTGGCCAATCAACTTTTATTAAATTCATAGGTGGGACACATATTTACATTACCAGCATAATCCCACTACAAGGGAGGGATTGTTAAAGATCACACTCAGAGTCTTGGATGTGTTAGGCAAGCGCTTTACCACTGAGCCCTACCCCGAGCCTCTTTCTTGCTCTTTAAGAGGATCTTTTCTGTAGCAGTGCTATTCAAGACTGTGTAAGACCCGAAGGAAGGAAGTAATTCAATCACTAGGCTATTTGCTCTGCTTTGTGCCAAATACTTGTGTTGGTCATGGGACACCATAGCAGACATGGGGTACCTGCTGTTACTACTACAGTCAAGATTCAGGGTCCAAGATTATAAAGAAATGAACAAAGAAAAGCAGATGACAGAAAGTGGGGAGAAGAGTGACCATCTCCATAGGTGGCCATCTTTGAAAAGATGAGTTGAAAAAAAAAAATTATAGAAAGGACTGACATCAAATTGGAGACAAAGAGGGGCAAATAGTGGCAGGAAAATGTCTCCTTGGTGGTGCAAAAGCCCAGATGTTAATGACAACTGTACAGTACTTATGTATACATAACTGACTGTCAAATTAGATACCTTGTCTGCCACAGAGCGGGGGAGGTGCTTAGAAAAGACAAGAAGGGTCTCTGGTGCTGCAGTCACATCAGTAGCTCTGGGCTCACAATGACTAATGGCTTGGCAGTTATCAGAGAGCACAGTCTTGCTCTTGCACGATGTCCCTGCTTTTTCTTGCTTCTCTGTTTTAATCACTCACTGTGACTCTTTCTGAGAATCCATCCATCATATGTGGGGCAGGAGTCAGACTGAAAGCACAGGCATCTACATCAAGAGCAGCCTTTGGGCGGGCTTGGGGGCTGTGAACATCGCTCATCTCTGTCGATGATGTAGATGCTGGGGGAGCTTACGCTAGTGTCCTATCCGCAAGAAACAACCCCACTAATATGACAAGCAGCCACTCTGGCATTGGAGAGATCCCCGGACTCACCAGCCAGGCTGGGCTGGGTTGTTCTTCCCCTGTTCCTCTGTATGCACTGACCTAGGGCAGCCCTTCTGTGCTTTTGATCTTCCTCTAACAAGTACAAACAGCTACACTTCCTTCACCAGGCTGAGCTGTGCACCAGATAAAGGGTGTTGGTAAAGAGATTACAAAACAGATATTACTCTTAGACAAAGAACATTTAAAAGTCCTTAAATTAAACTCAGATAACTAAATCTTTGAGAACTTAGATTTTAAAAAATATTTTGTATCTCTCTGTCCATTTGCCTGTCTTTGTGGGCATGGATGTGTATACATGTGCATGCTGGTATCTGCAGAGGTCAGACTGTATCAGAACCCCTAGAGATGGAGTTACAGGCAGGTCAGCTGCCTGGGGTGCTTAGGACCAAACTCAGGCTTGGCAAGGGGAACAGGTTCTTTTAACTGTTGGGCTCTTCAAACTCCAAACTTTTCTTTGCATTACTCACTTCCTCTCCTACGCATGCCAGTATGCACATACTGTGTGTGTGTGTGTGTGTGTGTGTGTGTGTGTGTGTGTGTGAGAGAGAGAGAGAGAGAGAGAGATTTAGTTCCTCTTCTGGAAAGAAGGCTCAGCAACTTTAGCAGAGGCTCTCTGCTGTTTCCTGGCTTTACCAACATTGCTGGACGTCTATTTTTGAGAAGAGTAGAGCTAGGCCCATGCGGACATGTCCATCACTGACAGCCCTGGACTGGCTGTGACTACTGAGCTGGTTCCCTTTGCTCTCTTGTTCATCTTGTCCTTGCATTCTGGGCAAATGTACTAAAGCCTCCTCCCCCGCCCCTCCTAGTGCTTTTAAATTTAGCCAGCTAGAGATGCTCAGCTACTAAATTCCACCCAAAGCCCAAGACAGTATCTTCATTCTACAGGAAACAGACTCTAGGTTGGTGAATTTAAACAAAGGAACCACAGAACTTTGTTAGAAGAGTCAGATAAAAAGCAATGGGGAGGAGGGTGTGTGGAGAGGTGGGGGGTTGGTGGGCATGGCAGAGGACAGAGAGGGAAGCAGATCAGAAACTGCCCATCCTGGCCACTTGGTTCCAAGTTTCACTTCAGTTCCTAAACTTCAAGAAGGTTGCTTCCTGTCCCAGATATGAAGCCTGGCTTCAGACATATTCAGCAGAGGTACATTTTTCCAGATGACCAGAGCCTGACCAACATAGGCATTCTAATGTGATGGACTGATGGATGATCAGAGTTTACGTGATGGGTTATGTGACATCTATAACTCCATACCCAATATTATGACTGTGCTAAGGGACTCCTCTAGATGAAACTCTAGATGTGCTCTAGACAAAACCCAGAAAAAAGACAGGAATGGCCTCAGGCCTCAGGTGTTGTTTTGGAAACAAGATGTAATTTGGCACACACTTAAGAAACTTCTATTTTTATATTTATTTTATATACTAAAGTTAGCTTGTTAGATCTCACAGCTGGACCATAAAGAGATCAGGAATAGTTTTTGAGGGGCACAGAGCAGCGACTCAGTGGTTAAGAGCACTTGTTGCTCTTACAGAAGACTTGGGTTCAGTTCCCAGAACATACATGGTGGTTCACAACCATCTGTAACTCCTGCAAGAGATCTGATGCCTCCTCTGATCTCTGTGTGAATCAGGCATACTTTTGATATAGGCATATACACAGACAAAACACTCATATGCAGAAAATAAATAATTTTTAAGAGGATGATATTTAACTCACCTCTCTATTTTATCAGTGGCTAACAATGTGTATCTGGTGATTGGCATTTAATCCATACTTATTAAATTAAATATGAGATAATAGTCACTCATGTTTTGTTTCTACTGATCTGGAGTTCAGAAAATAGCTTTGCGATTGTCCACATGTATTCTTCTGTCCCAGCCAGTGTGATGAGGCTTTTTAGGAGTCTTAAATAAATAGTCCAGTTCTTTTAATTGTCTGCCTTAGTGCATGCTTGACACACTTTAGCCAACATCTATGTATAACTATAGCAGCTTTGCTAACCCATGTTTAGCCTCCATGTTTAGAAAAGGCAAGGTAGACCACTTAGCTAGAGCAGAAGATTCTATCCAAATGACCAAGCCAAGTCAGTTCACTTATTTTGGAGTGATCCCTTGATTCTGCCACAAGGGCTTAAAATCTGAAGAGACATTCTATCTGATGGACACCTCAGTCACTAATTGTTTTGTGCTATACCAAAGAGCTCACAGCTCTTGCCTTGGATTTGACAGAATTAATGGCCACCCAAGGGTTTAGTAAATGAGTCATACTGGTGAACACTTAGGTCAAGAATAATTCTTAGAGTCTTTCACATCTGAAGTCATTCTGTCTTCATAAGGAGGCAGTAATATATGAACTGTTATCACAAGCTCAATTTTAGATGATGATGAAACCAAAGCTCAAAGCTCAGAGAGGTAGCATGATGTACCAGAGGACACCAGGTTGGTAAATGACAGAAGCTGGCGTGGGATGGATTTGTGGGTCTGCTCGTCATGCCACAGATATTCGGAGCCTCAGATGTCATTGCCACAAGGATCTCTGCTGCATGCAAACTGCTCTCCATTGTGGGCAAGAGCTGATGTAGAAATCAAGGTTTGAGGAAATGGATTCATCTGGATACAGTTTGAGGAATAGGGATGTGAATTTTTTTTTTTTGTTTTTTTTCACATCAAGTCTGTTTGTTCATTTATAAAGAAGAAAATAATGGTCCCAGGATAGTTTACAATTTGTCCCCAAGATACTTTCCATTTCTAACTGCCTGGAGAGCAACTCAAACACACAGGTCCCCAAAGTAGGAGGAAGATGATGAGAAGCTTTGGACCAATGCATGCCCTGCTCCCTGTAACTGTGACATTCCTGTGAAGGACCTTGTTCCCAGTTCCCTCTCCAGCAGGCTTTTACTCATTTTTCCATTTGTTTTTGGCCTTCTTTAGTTACTCAGGCAGCTTGATGTCCTTTCTCCCAAGATGCTCAGTCAGGCCTACTATTTTAGGGTGCTTTCTAGGTATCATTTTTATGCTTTAAGATTTTATTCCTAGTGCAAGTATGAAGGAGATGACCAGTGAGGTGGCTCACTGGGGGAAGGGGTTTGCTGCCAAATCTGGTGAGCAGAGTTTGATAGTGGGCCCCACATGGTGGAAAGAGAACTGACTCCAGAAAGTTCTTCCCTGACTTCCACATGTGCCGTTAAAATAAAAATAAATAAATAAATAAATAAATAAGGTAAATGTGATAGCAATACTTAGACATCTCTCAAGTGGCATTTCACCTAAATACAGTGCAAATAGCCATAACATGGAAGGCAGAAGTTGAAACTGATCCACCTTCTTTAAAACAACAGGTCTCCATCATGTGGCAAGCCTGGAAAGTACCTGATCCTTAGGATGCTTGGCTTAGAGTCCCGTGTCAGCTCTGAGGGCTAGGGTCAGATACACAGCCTTGGGTAAGGAACTTAAAATCTCTATTTTTTTTTAATTTCCTCATCTGAATGTGTTCTTGTGGGCAGCAGGAAGATTAAATAATTTGATATGTGTAAAACACCCTGGGGCGAATACCTGGAACCTGCTAAACATTCCATGGTGTGGTTCACACACACACACCCTGACTAACTGAAAATGTCTGGCCAGCATGAACAGCGGAAGTGATGTCTGGCTGTGACTTGACAAAATTCCAAGTTGTCCATTGAGTTACTTCCAGAGACAGCAGACACAATTCTTAAACTCTCAAGTTCATTAAGTTTAGAACACAGTCTGAGGAAGAGAGCTAGGGCTACCAGGGAATAATAAGAGCTGCAACTGATACCAAAAGCAAAAGACACATGTGGAAATTGGACATTTGAAAACAAAGCATACAGAGTCTCCAATACTGCACCAGCTGGAGAAGTCACAAAAAAGAATCTGACTTGGAGCACTGCACATGCTTTCCTGTGTGGTTAGGTGACCAAAGTTACCTTGAATTACTAAAAACAAACAAACACATGTATATGATAGTTTTCACTGGAAATTATTTAAATATGAGAAAAGGCAGTCTTTTTGTTTTACTTATACTTAGATACTTCAGTATAAATATAAATTTTTAATATATATTTTATCTATGCTGTCATGACTGTGTGCATAAAACTTAGCTAGAGTAAAACTCTGTAAAAATCAACTATATTAAAATAACATCTTAAATACCCATCTACTGAGTGTTGCTTAAAAAGAATAGACTTTTTAGATATCATCTATCACAAACAAAAAGCAAATTCTGAATTTAGTCACCACCAGGGAGATACAAAGCACAGAAGTATAAGCCTGTATTATGCTTTCTATCAGTTTCCTGGTTAGAATTGTCAGGAGGGCTTGAGTACTGTGAGGTATCCCTCCCTCCCTCCCTCCCTCCCTCCCTCCCTCCCTCCTTCACTTCCCCCACTTCCCCAACCCCCACCACACACACACACACACACACACACACACACACACACACACACACCTATGGATGGTAAGAAAATGATTAGCATTATTCTTT
>PVIH01007666.1:0-67196 GCA_004025045.1 Sigmodon hispidus | reverse complement strand
CTATCAAGTACGTTGGAGGAAAAGCAAGGGAGTCCATTGCATAGCTCTGTTGTGGATTTAGGAAATGATAAGGTTCTGAAGATTAGAAACATCTCCACAGTGTTCGAGGACATTACCACAAAGGGTAGGTGGGATTTAGGGAGCCTGTGTTCTTCAGATTAAAAAGCATAGATTCTGAGCATTTAACAAATAGAGAATAGGAATGACCAAAGGAGAAAACAGGCACTTAACATGTGTCCCTTTGGGCCATGACATTCACATCTCTCTAAGACTAAGGTTTTCTTGTGACCTGCCACCAAGCATTCTGGGACCATGCTAATGAAGCTGTTACCTATCACTATAGAGCAAAATGTGAGGTCTGTATTGTTTTATTTGGATCATCCTGTTGCCCTCAGAGGGCACCCATGTCCCCCACTCCTGCCCCCACCCTCAGGGCACTGTGCATGATAGGCAGGCACTGGACCTTCCAACTATAGACCCAGCTCCCCCATTCCCACAGCCCCCCTTTTTTTTTACTTTATTATTATTTTTTAAATTTGAGATAGTATCATGCTAAGTTTCTCAGTCTGGCCTTGAATTTGAGATTCTTCTGCCTTAGTCTCCTGATAAGGTAAAACTACAGGTCTATTCCACTAAGCCAAGCCAAAAAAAAAAAAAGTCTTTTTATAAATGCATGGTTTTAGGCACTGCAGGGCAAAGCTGGGCTTGGGACTAAATAACAGGAGTGACAGAAAATACTGAATTTTAGTTCTGATTTGGGAAGATTGAGAGAAAAGAATTCTGGAAGAGCCTTGTTCATTGAGTGAACACGCAGGTTTCCTGTGCTCTTCTTAAACCACAAGACACTTAGCCTGGCATCTCCTGATCACTCAGAATTAATAGTAGGTGATCTCTTCTTTTGTTTTATTTTTAGAGAGCAGGCCTTGCCATGCAGCCCAGGAGGATTTGGAATTTGGGATTACAGGCGTGTACTATCATCTGTGCCTACCAGGAGCCAATACATAAGATAAAAAGAAGAACAGATCTATTTGTAGAAGGTGGCATCCTGCTTTCCACTCACCATCCCTCATGGCCACGGTGGTGACTCTGTGACTTTTACAATCCTAGAAGGCTTAACAGTCATCATGACTTCAGCACACTATCTTGTTCTCCGGAAGCCTATTACTCCCACAGAGAGCAGATAGGAACACTCAAGTGTCATGAGTTTTGCCCCTTGGACAAATCTTGGTGGTTTTGCCTTCATCTGGTAGGGACAGATAAGCAAGGAGAGTAAGTGTATTCTAATTTGATGTTCACATGTATCAACTGAATCAAGGTCCAAAGTAGTTTATCAACCAGATGATGGACGGAAAAGAAGACTAATAAATGGAAGAGGGGGCAGCCAGTGGAAAGCATAATGATCTTAGTTTTCTAAAATAAGTACAATGAGAACCAAAGTAATAATGCACAGAAAATTTTAATTTGGGGCAACCACTCTATAAACTCTCATTATAAATCCTAACACATTAATCATATACCCCTCCCTTAAAGTTAAAGCCTTGTCATGCTGTCCAGGCTACCCTCTACCTTACTGTGTAGCCCAGGCTCACCTTAAACTTGTGATTCTCTTGCCTTAGCCTTTAGAGTGCAAGAATCACAGATACCACTACACTTGGCAGCCATGAGATTTCTTTTTTCAGGGTAATACATTTCTAGGGAAGCTGTATATTGCTCCAAATGCAGTGTGTGAAGGTGAACCTACCCTGGTGGGGAAGAGTCAGTCTAAATACACTACACTCCGGTCTTAGCCTGCTTTGAAATCTGCCCGAAGCAAGATGTGCACCTTTCCCTACTTTTGAGAATGTTCAGTAATAAGCACAGAGAACCATAAAAGAGATTTAAACAGAGTCTAGAAGTTGAAATGACAAACTGACTTTGCTTTGGGAGAAGGCAGCAGATAATGATAACTGTTTTGATGGCCACAGGATTCCTCATAAATATCCATCACTCCATATATCCACTCACTCATACACCTACACTGACAGCAAATGGGAGGAGCAGTTGAGATGAAATCCTTGCTTTAAGACACTCTTCTCCATTTCTGGAGACCAAGAACTGAATGAAATCCAGTGTAGGGTTAAATATAAACAGAAAAAACAGCTGCAGGGCCAGGATTAGAGAAACTGGAGTTTCTTGCTCAGGCCAAGGCTGCAGTAGACAAGAATATCCCCACATGCCTTTGTTTAAGAGAATTGGTGCTGGTTAAAGATGAAAGGAACTATCAGGGCTGACCCAGAGGATGTCCACCAGGAAAAAGACAGATCTAAAGCTCAAGCGTCAAGTTCAGAATATTCTGCCATAGTCTGGCATCATCAGTGTAAAGAGAAGCGACTGTTCTGTGGTTTCTGAGTCTTTCATCTGTGCTAGACACTGATTCATCCTGGGGTCTGTCCCAGTGACGTAAATGGCAAAAGCAGAAACAATGATGGCAGCTCTTCCCTCCACATGGATGAGCAGAAAGAGCACTCAGGAGTTTACTGAGAAAACTGACACATACACATTCACGGCAATTGGCTGTTACTAAGTTTCTCACGCTAAAGGCTCTTGTAGTTTTCCCACTGTAGATAAACTGGAATTTTTCATCATTTAGGGTAAATAAGGCTGGGATTCTAAACTATAAATTCAGAGGTGACCTTTTACTTGTTTTGTTTTTAATAGTGTATAGACAAGTTAGATAGTTCAAGTGCCAACATAATGTAGTATGCTTGGGTGTTGATAGAGAATGTCTTTCAAAGGCCTAGGTACAAAAGTAAAGGCATGGCCCCCTGCTTGGCCTTATAAGAAGGTGGAACCAGTGTGAGAAAGTCAGGTCATTGGCCTGACCCTTGACAATAAAATGAGGCTCAGACACTTGCTTCCTGGTTCCTGGTCATGAGCTGAATGGCTTTCCCTGCTGTGTTCCCATCATGATGACATGGGGTAGGGGACCTGGATTAAAACCTCTGAAGCCATCAGACTAAACCTCTCATATATCCATTTGGCTCAGGTATTAATATTTGTTACACCAATGGAATGCTAGCTGACAAAATGGCTTTATTTCTCTACATACATATTTTCTAATTCATTTTACCACTGAAATGGGAAACTTTGAATCTTTTCAAGCTATATAAAAGTACAGCCTTAAACTTTATAAGAAACCAAGTGACAGATACGGGCCTAGATTGCTCATAAAAAATGTTTTCTAACCAACATCTTCAATATTGAGCACTTGATTGTTGTGGGTATTTCATGTAAAATTTATCCTTGAAAATGCTTCAATTAAGTCATCTGGATCTCACCAACATGAAAAAAAAATGCTTCTAAACGTATCAGTTTTATGTCATAGGCACAGTTTCTTATCAGTGTCCATGCCTAAAATAATAAGGAACAAAAAATATTTAACTTGTGTTTTCTTTACTACATGTATTATAAAATAGAACATTATAGAGAATAGTGTCTAAATAAGGTCTCACTATATGGCCCTGACTAGCCATATGGTGGACCAGAGTGACCTCAAATTCATGAAAGTCTTCCTGCCTGTGTGAGCTTTTAATATATCATGAACAATTTATTAACATATTTTGGAATGGTATTTACTTCATAGAATGCACCTTGTGCTGATATCCTAATACGTTTTTAAAACTATTTATTTATTTTTATTTATATATATGTATACACACTTGTTTGTCTGTACAAGCATCACAAGCATGCACATGTGCATGAAGCTAGAAGACGGTGTTGGATCCTCTGGAACTGAAACTATCAACAAACTTACAACAAACTATGTAAGCTGTCTGATGTGTGCTCCTGGAACCAGCCCAGGTTCTCCACAAGAACAGCAAATGCTCTTAACTACTGAGCCATCTCTCTAGCCCCCTTCATATACATATTCTTTAATGTACCATATGGTACAACAATATAAAAGTTGTTTCTAAATTTAGCAATTTCCTATCATAGGCATAAGATTAAAAAGTAACAAGTATGAAACTTGATGAAACCTACTTCAGTGATTTCAAAGGTCAAGTCTATAGCTTACACTATGGTTTGAATATAAGTTGTCTTCATCAAAACTAATGTTAGATTTAATTTTTAGTATGATATTTAAACAGGAGAAGCAGATCAAACTTTTAGGGGTAGTTTAATCTCAATCATAAAATATCAATCTATTATATTGTGAATGAATTAATGGCCTGATGGATTGTACCAAGAATGGGTTTGTTATATAGATGCTGACTTGAGCCTGCTGTGGCAGCACATAACTCCAGCACTTGTGAGGCTGAGCCAGAAGGATCACAAGCTCCAGGCAAGCTTGGGCTGCGGTGAAGGATTGGTCTTTAAGGAATGTATCCCCATCTCACTATGCAATGCTCTTAGCCCCAGCAGAAGTCACCAGATTCCAAGCAAATTCTCATGCAGAGATATGAACTATAATAACCTTCTTAAATAAATCATACATCCCAAGTATTTGTTCATAGCAACAAAAACCACACAAAGATGGCTTACCTGTCTCGCTTCCAATCAAAGGCTGATTTGCAAAATGCTTGACAAAATCCTTTAAAGTGGAGTATTCATTAAACCCAAATTTAAATGAGTACCCAGTATATTCGACGTGAAAGTGTTTGACAGAGTCTTTGGCTCTGAAAGAAAAAAAAAGTGTTTAATGTTATTTAATAAATGGTGACTCTTTTTGAAGGAAAATATAGCAGTGCATTTATATCCCCATCAGTCTTTCAGAAGGCAGAAGAACATAAAGCCATAAAAACAAGTGAGGTTAAGGCTGTCACTTATTTTTTTTCTGGCAGAGAATACTCTCAGCTTTTCACTCTCCCAGAGGGAGACAGTTCCCTCACTTTTTCTTGGACTGACCGAAAGGGTTCTTGAACATTAATGTCCATAAAAGGCATCAATGCAGGAAGACAGGTGACAGAGATGAGGTGTTTGTCTTTGCACTCCCTCATCTGGGGGTCAAAAGTCCACTTCTGTCAGTGAGGTACATGTCCCTAGTCTTCCCCTCCCTTCCCTGTGTGATGGTCTACTGAATAAAATGTCACATTTCTAACGTGATCACTTTCAATTTAGGCCTTCCCTCAGAATTTAGGTTCTAAGGGGTTGTTAGTGGATGCTGTTGCCAGGGGAGCCAGCTTCAGGACCTCTGTCCATCCAAACCTGCTGCTCTTCTAGGAGTTATTTCCACCTTTGCTCCTTATCTCCAGTGGTCCTTCCCTTTCTCTTTAGTCTCTGATGGCAGAAACCCACACAGCCCATTGCATTTTCCTGTAAATTACACCTTCTTGCCCAGAATCTCATGATAATGCTAGCTCATATTGAGTGCGATTTTACTTCTCAGTCACTCAAACACTTAGCCGACCATTTTTTTAAAATGCTATTGCTGCACTCTACTTTGTAGCAATATTTGAAGCTTATGGGTGCTATGACTCTGTACTTTTTGCCAACAAGATCTTCGAATTAAGATGGCTGGTACAGAATATATGCTTTCAAATATCTATTATTAAAGAATAAACAAATGAATAAAAAGTCATCATACCTTTAAACAACTGGTCTATGGATTCCATCATTTCTGATGGTAGCCCCCCCCCAACAACCGTTACTAAATGTTTGTAATGAAAACCAATGGCTTATAGTCTTTTCAGGAAGATTAAATGCATTCAACGTATTTACAAATAGGTTATGATCAGATGAGTCACACATAGATAAAACATTAATTACATCTGTGATTTAATAATTGTACATGCTTATTAGAGGTATTCGGAAAAATCATGCAATACAGCAACCTAACATACAGTCCACCTCTGTCATCAAGAAGAAAAGCAAGAATCTTTCCCCACTGTAGGATTCCATCTTGGATTACTAGTTTTTGCATCCCCGTTCTTTATTTATTTTCTTTGTGTATATGTGCATATGTTCGCATGTGTGCTTAAACACATGAGTGCACATGTTAGTGGAAGCCAGAGGTGTCATTTCTCATGCACCCTCTCCCTGGATTGCTGAGGCTGTGTCTCTTACTGAGCCTGGAGTTAATGAATTCAGCGAGGCCGGCTGTGGCTAGTGAGCCCCAGGGATACTTCTGTGTCTTCCTCCCTAGTTCTGGGATTATAAGCCCATAACTACCATGCTCAGTTTTATACATGGATACTGGAAGTCAAACTTGGTTATTCTTTCTTGCATAGACTAAGCTATTACTGACTGAGCTATTACTCTAGCCTCTAGTCCTATTATTTAGAAAATTTATAAATAAAACTTGTCAGGGTAATATCAAAATAGTAGTAAAACTCCCCCCATTCTCTCTCCATCTCTCCGTCTCCTTCAAATAGGCATGTAGACTCATGCTAGGGAATGGGAGACGTAGCAGGAAGCATTCATAGATGCCCCCAAACCATGGAGAGTGTATTCCTGTTCCAATTATCCAGGTAAAAACTAGTATGGATGGACTTGTGAAGAAAATTTCTGAATCATTAAAGCTTTAAATTGGTTCATCTTAAAAATAGAAAGATTATCTGTGTGGGCCTGACCTCTTCACATGAGCTCCATGAAACAGAATTCTCTTTGTCCACAGAAGAGGACATCGGACAGACAGGCTTTGGCTGCCAGAAAGGCAGCAAACGTTTATGCTGTGTACTGCCCGTGTAGGTCACAAAGGAGGAACTGAAGTGGCACCTGCCAGTTGATGCTGGTCCTTGATTGGCAGCTGAGAACAGGGACCCTAGTGCTATCACAACAAGGAAGTGAAAGAGGCATAAAAGGCCAGGAGGAAGTGAGGATGAGATGCTGAGTTCCAGACAGGAGCCCCAGCTGCAGCCGACCTCTTTTTTTCAGGCTGGTAGAATTTGAGTAGAGAATCCACCCATGCTAGGCCTGGACGTTAATGCTTGCAGGAACAGTGGCATAATCAATTGGTGTTGTTTTTAACCCATTTCATTTTCTGGTAATTTGTTATGTAGCACAGAAAATAAAAACTAAAGGTTCCAAGCCTAAATAAAGAGAGGATACTCAAAGTTAATTCTTTGCTATTGAGTTCACAGAAACCTGCCAACAGTTGTTTAGAAAAATAACTTTTTGTGTTTATTTGTGTGTGGGCATACACGAATGTTCACATGTGTACAGGCACACTTGTATGTGCAAGTTTGTGTATATGTCTGTGCATGTAGAGGCCAGAGGCCAGCCTTGGTTATTATTCCAGAACCATCCACCTCTGACTTAGAACTCATAAAGTAGGTGAGGCTAGCTATCCAATAAGCAGAAGCAAAGGAGATAGAAACAGCCGTAGAGGAGTTACTGCCATCTAAAGAGTTCAAGGAGGTCAGGATCATCCAGGAAGGAGAGAAGCAGAGGACCATACTGGTTTGAGGGATGGCACTGGAAAGGGAACTCGTGACTTCCTCCAAGAAGTCCTGGATTTGTGGAGGTGCTGCCCCAGTCATACAGTGGCCATTATTAGTGGCCCAGGAAAACTTGACGAGCTTTTATATGTGCATCCAGCCAAAGATACAAGAACTCAAGAAAATTTCTGCTTTGCCACTAGACGCCAGAGTGCTAGGGAAGGGCTGGAGACAACCAGCCAGGTATAACTCAGAGGGACAAGATTAACTGACCACTTGGGAAAATGGAATCCATAGAAAAAAACTAAAGCTCCTCATTGTCTACTTGAGTCTGTGACTATGATAAGTCATGGTTACAAATCATCCTGACTTTCCCAGGCAAGAAAGGAATAGCAAAATGGAGTCCAATTCCGGAAGTCAGATGATGTCAGATGTTGGTGCCGTTTTCACTGTTGATTGAGTCAAGCCGGATAGCCCACTGCTTTAGGTTTCAGAGTCTTCATGTGTCCAGTGACAGGTTGAGACTAAATAATCCCTAAGTTCCCTTTGGTTTGGACATATTTTTTTTGCTAGTGAATGGAACAAGGAAGGTGTGTATGTGTGTTCCTGTAAGTGCAAATGCCCATGTAGATCTATGAGATCTCCTTGAAACTTGAGTTATGGGCCATGTGAACTCCCTGGCATAAATGCTAGGATTTGAACTTGGGTTGTTTTCAAGAGCCTAATGCTCTTAACCACTAAGCCATCTCTCCAGCCCTGGGAAGATTTCATTATAATCTGAACTATTCAGAGTTTGAAATCCTTTAATCTGGTGACTCAACAGGAATCAGAGAGTTTTTGTCCTCTGGCAGAGAGTGTTATAAAGCCAACAAGTAACAGATGGGACCAAAATCTACCAAGTCTTTAAGCACCTACCTCACAGAGAGAGAATAAAGTCCAGTCTGCTCATTGCTGTCCCTGAGCAGGTAGCTACCATCACGTCCATTGGAGAGGAGAAGGGCCTCAGCAGCATGGCGCGTGAGGTTGCCATGATACCATCTACAAAGAACAGAACAAACTGATTTTCTTCAGGATGAGCTATGAGTGACCCTTCTCTGGAGTTTCTTCTCAAACATTAACTAGCAATGTTTTCTATCTTAAGGACACCAGAAACCAAGTGCTCAGTCCTAGCACAAGGATAAGAAAGCCCCTGGATAAGTATGAGGGTTGGAAGGACCCATAGCAGTATGATGGAGGCTCCTTGCATCCTGACAGTTTCCACACTGTTCTAACCTCCAACTCTAAAGAATGTGACCTTATTGAAGGAGAAGTGAAAATGAGGTGAGTCGGGTAGGCTCAATCCAGTGTGGTTAGAATCCTCCTGTGAAAAGGAAAAGCTGGGTAAGAGATTTCCATCTGGGAGAATGCTGTATGACCAGGGTCGTAGCCAGAGAGCCAGGGACCTCAAACAGATGCTGCCTTATCTCCTTCTGAAGGAGCCTGCCTCACTGATGCCTTGCTTTTGAACTTCCAGCCCTCAAAGCTGTGAAACAGAGGATTACTCTTTGCCAAACTACCCGGTTTGTAAGGCAGCCTATCAAACTAATAGTGTTGTTTAAAAAGCCCAAGCCAAATTAGCCATGACAGAGGCCTGGGAGACGGCTCTGAGGTTAAGTATTTGCTTCACAAGCATTAGAATCAGAGTTTGCCTGTAATTACAAAGAAAGGGGATCTCCAGAGCAACACTGCTCACAAGACTAGCCATACCTACAAGCTCTGGGTTTGATTAAGAAATGCTGCCTCAAGGGCGAATGTGGAAGAGCTGTGGCACATGATTCCCAACATCAACTAGGCCTCCTCTCCAACATACACACGTGTCCACACACATGCAAGCATGCCAATGGGAAAAGAAAGAAAAAATAAAACATCTATAAGAGCATTGTCCAGTTTCTCTTGCTTCCGTCCTTTGTCACTCTTTCCCAAGCACAGGACAGTATCACCAGGAAAAAAACAAAAACAAAAACAAATTGCCCGACAGTCCATGGTCATGAGAAAATGAAGCGGGGTACAAAGAGCCCTGGTGTGTCATAGTGAGCAATGGCCTGTTAAGTCAAACACTGTTTCAAGCTAACAAATAGCTAAGGAGCTGGGAAAGTCCCAAGGAGATTCAAATTGATCTTTTCATGTGCCTGTGTTTTTAATTGATCTTTGTGGTTTAGAAAAGTTAATACATATGTGTGGATAAAAGATGACGGTAAAAAAAAAGAAAAGCCCTTTCTCATCTTTGAGCCTCAGTTTCCCGGTTTCTTTCTGCAGGAGGTAGTTTACCACATGACTGTGGCTACTCAGAGACAGCACATGAATTTAGCTGGCATTCCATTCTGGCTCTCAATCACCACTCCCTGGTTCTACAGGAATAAGAACATTCTAGGCCATGGCTCTGCCTTGGACCTTTCTCCTAGTGACACCCTTGTGGCAGTGCGATGTGCTAATGGGGTTGTGACTCTCCAAGTCATGTTGCCTGGGTCCCAATCCAGGTGATGTCTTTCACTCGAAGCAAGACCTTAGGCAATTTGAGTGACCAGTCTGAACCTCAGCTCCATTATATCCAAAGTCAGAGTAACAATTGCTGTACATCATCAGCCGGCATGAGAACTGCTCATGTTGACACCAGTGAAGCAGAGCAGCATTCCCATAGGTCAGTTACTGTCACAAAGCCCTGAGATTCACTCAACTGTACCTAGCGAATTCTCCACTGTGGTATACTTTCCTTATTCCAGTTTGTATCATTTCCATTTACTTCAGACAACAGAGAGCTAGGTACTAGAGGTAGTTGCCAACAGCAGAGACCACCAGTATCAGGGTGCTGCTGAGGCAGAGATGGCCAGTCATTCAGACGATGCCTGCATGATGAGATAAATGGTGTTAAGGGGGTATCTGAAGGGACATCTTTTTGTCAGCAGCACAGGACATCCATTGTGATGTGGCTCTGGCATGAACTGTCAGCGTGGGCAGTAAAGAGTGAATGTGAGCTTGTGGAAGGAAGCTGCTGTATACATCTCCCAGTTGCTCACTTCCTAAACCTGAATCTGCAATGCCTGTCTTCAACTACTTGAATCCTCAAGTAGACGGAATTATACAAGTAGTTGAAAGCACCTGGAATGTATTTCCTTCTCTGTCCAACACCCTTAACTTTTCTTTTCCTTACAGGTTTTGTTTCCTCTACCAGCCCTCATCTTCTCTGAGTACCTTTTAAGTTTTGCATTTTTGCATTCTAACTAAAAGGTAAGTTCTAATATGGAAAATGGAGCATGTTTGCCTGGTTTTGCTGTGTGGCATACACAATAGCCTGAGCTTGCTCCAGTCTCTTCAGAATGGCGTGAGGAAGCTCACACGAGCCTGATGCGGGAAAATACCTCCCCACTGAAGACTGATACTTTGAGAATGAAGTGCAGTTTAAAAAAAAAAACAGTTGACTAGTGGGCAACGCTGAGAGAAAACATAAGCTAATGAGCATCCACATTGGACCCCAAACATGTGGGGAGCAGAGCAAGCAATGTTGTGAGGAGAGGCCATGCCTTCACTGGAATCTCTTCTTCAGTGGCCGCAGCTTCTCCAGCTGCTTTAGTTTTCCTTGTCAGCAGAAACTTTAGGTTGTCATGTGTCAGGAT
Organism: Sigmodon hispidus; assembly: GCA_004025045.1. Taxonomy (NCBI): domain Eukaryota; kingdom Metazoa; phylum Chordata; class Mammalia; order Rodentia; family Cricetidae; genus Sigmodon; species Sigmodon hispidus. The sequence goes on along the minus strand of PVIH01007666.1, from coordinate 56,191 downwards.
GATGGGTCACAGTCCCCAGAGAAAAAGGCTTATTTTCATATATGGAGATGTTTTCTTCTAAAACACATTTTCCAATTCCTTAACATTTTCAAAAAAGAACAAGCTACAAGCTTTACTAAATTATATATCATTAAGATGCCAGACATTCTTCTTGCTGCTGGAAGTGTATGGCTATGCAGTTGAGAATAAGGTTTATTTTTCTACTTCAAGTCTTTTGGTCTTATTCTCTAAAGAAACAAGAATGTCAAGAGACTAGTGCTGATAACTATGTTTTAGATGCAATGTGTTATAGCCAACATTTATCCCCATCGCTTATACACGTTCCTAGTTGTGTCTCAAGGTCAGCATCATTAACAGAACATAGATGAACCCAGACTTTGCACTGGGTTTATAAGAATATCAAAGCTAAAAGTTGATCTTGAAGAAAACAGTGGTGTTATCTATTCCATGATACAGTAGCAAATTAAGAAACAACCACCCACTAAATAACTCAGTGAGGTAGGTGCAGGAAATAAATTCAACCACAGAGAGCACAAGCAGACTGGATCCAGAAAGTATGTCTTCAGTTCAGCCCCTCCTGCCTCATCCCAGTGCCATTTCTTCTAGGAGACTGCTCCACAATGCTGCAAACACCAAGGCACTTTTTCCTTTGGATTTTATTATTTTAATTTCCTGGTCTAAGTTTATGTATCATTTATGTTTTGCCATTGAAGAACAGATCCTAAAACTTCTGAAATAACACATGGCATGTATCATTGCATACACACACACACACACACACACACACACACACACACACGTATGTATGTATATATGTTAAAAGCACACCCAAGACAGGTGCTGTGAGGCAGGAGAATCTCTGTGAGTTCAAGCACAGCCTGTTCTACAGAGTGAGTTCTAGGACAGCCAGGGCTACATAATAAAATCCTCTAAAAACAAACCAAACAAACAAACAAGAAATAAAACACACCCAAAAAGGAAATTCTACAAGAAAAAAAAATATTTCTATGTTATTTACTTCAATGTTTTTTATATTTATTTTAAACAAATATTTTTATAGACCACTAAACTCACTATCAGACCACTAATGAGTTGCTTGGAAATCAATACAAAGCCTTGCTCTTCAAAATATGGGCTGACTACATCTTCAGCACCTGACATCTTGCTAAGAATATATATTCTTGTTCCCCAGACTCCTGACCTGTTGAGGCTCAAGTGATCCTGCCAAGACTTTGAGAAACATGAATGGAAGACCCTTTAGTCTAAGAACTTTCATTCACTTTAGGAGCCTTAATGGCTTGAGTTTGATGTTTGGCATCAAGAGAAAAGGGTAAGGCCAAGGACTATGTGGATTTCAGCAAGGAAAGTCAAGGACAGGGGTCTTTAGGTTGGCATGGCTAGAAATCCCCCATGGCTGACATCCATGACTGGATCTCATGGGAGGTAGGAAAGATCCAGGAAAGCCTCACAAAGAAAGATGACTATGGTCTGGGCTTAAGAACAGATATTTGCTCTGTAAAGGACACAAGCAAAGATAATTATGTCAGTTCTTATATGGTTGGTTTATGTATGGTACACACAGACAGCAGAATGCCTAGCTGAAGACCAGCCTCCATGTTGGGGCATAATGCCAAATAACGTTAGAAAAACTGCTGGTTTGCATACTCATTTAAGGTATTTTTTTTTCCTTTTCTCCCCTCCCACCCTCCTTCCTTCCTGGCAGAATTGGGGGTGAACCCAGGGCCTTGCACATGTAAGCCAAGTGCTCTAGCACTAAACAACACCTCGGCCCTAGAGTATTTATTTATCAACTCATGACTACAGATTACTAATATAGTTAATTACATCCTACCTGCCAGGCAAAGAGCAGTGACCTGGAACCCGGATCCTATTTAGAGTTATAGCATACATACATTTATACCAAAGCAGAACAAGAAACACCCCATTATAGGGAAGCAGATAAAAGGCTCTGGAGGTAAACAGCTAGAGGGAGTACTCGACAATTTTCTTTTTCTTTTTTTCTTCTGTTTCAAAATTGTTTTCAGTTTTGAATGACAGTGACACCCTCTGGAGTCTTTAGGCCCCAAACAAATGTGTAATGTTATGCTCCCTCTCCGTCTCAAGCCATGGCACAGATCTGTGGTTGGACCTCCAGTTTGGTTTCACCTGTAATCACAATGATGACTTCATGGGGCTTTCCCGATCCAAGCTGTCTTCCTGGGTTGATGGCTCCTGAGTTGTTCCATTGGATCTCGTGGGCGTTGATTTCATTTATACATAAAGTCAGTGCTGGATGCTTCAACTATGTAAAAGGCAAAGCTCTTGGCTCTCTCTGTGTCATCAGAAGTTGACAGAGTAGGATAAAGACGCCTCTTATTTAGTTCAAGAGCTCACAGTGTTGTAGTTGGGTTTACAGTCAGGCTATATCCAACACGAGATGGTCTTTTCTATAGAAGTGTGACAATGCACACACCCACAGGGTTGCACTTAAGTTTTCAATGAGCAGCAAGCAGAAGCTATACACTGGGTTGAGGAAGTTCAAAAACAGCTCGGGTAGGTGCAGCACACTGTCTGGGGGAGGCTGAGTCTCCCCACGGTCTTTCCAGCAGGGAGTTTTTGGTGATGGAATCAGAATGGCTGGGACTTTCCATGTCACTGTTCTAAATGGCCCACTTATATACCCTACTAGCAGAGCTCAATGGTGAGGCTTGTTGTCCCAGGCTTTAGGAAACAGGCATGGGGACAATATCTAGCAACTAACAGGATCAACCTGTTGTTGGGAGTGTATGCAATGAGACCGGAAGTTCTGGGAGACGGAAGCACAGAGACAGATGGAGAAAGAGGTGCAGAGACTGAGAGATACAGGAGTCAAAGAGACAGAGATCCAGCAGGGCATGTAATACCAGCAGGCATGGGAGTGAGACAGGAGGATTACAAGGTCAAGGCTAGGCTAGATGACATAGTTATTTCAAATCTCAAAAGATGAAGGAAAGAATGAAGAGGGAGGATGCTTCTCTCATCAGGACCTACCTTCTAGTGGAATCAAAGCATGGAAGAAATTGAAGAAAGGAAGAGGAAGAAAGGGGTGGGGGAGGGGGAGTAGAGAGGGAGATAGAGAACACTGGACGGCATAGCTCACACAGCCAGGCAGAAGAAGCATGTACATTGTGCACGGTTAGGAACTGTAAGTAGTGACATAGAGACACATGGATAGCCAGCTAAGCTAGACAACAGAGACAGAGGACACCCTCAGACAAATGCGCATGCCCAGAGGAATTAGACACTGGGAGCAGCTGAAGGACGCGGCCACTAACTGGAGCAAAGTGTAGAAATTGTATCTCATTGCTGCAAGTTCCTTGTGTTCAGTTCTTAGGGCAGCCTGCACACTGTAAGAGCATCATCTGCAAAGGGTGTGACACACAGTGCTTAGTTTGCATGGGAAAAACATCCTGTGGGTAGGAACTTGACGTTGCCTAGACTGACTGGTCAAGAATCCCAAACCCAAGGTTCCCTAGAAGGCTCTATCTGTCCCTGAGGGAAATTAAGTTGACTGTGTACTTGCTCTGATCACTCAGAAAGTGCTGGTTCAGAGTTGACTATTTTAAGATGATGCTTGCCCATGGCAACCTACTCTTGTGGGTACAGAAGGAAAGAGTCCTAAACCTCAAGGGATGTGAAAGTTATGGGCAGATAAGTTCTTATTCCATCTCTTCCCAGTTACATGGTTTCAACCGGTATTGGTTTGGTTCACCAGTAAAAACCCCTGGATGGAGGAGGACTCAGTAAGGACTGAGGGTATGATGTCACTAGGCTGAAGTCAGCAGCCTAGCGTTCTAGTCGTGGCTTTGAGTCACGTATACATCTGTTCTTTGACAAAAGGAAAGCTCACATGGAAAAGGCAAAATAAATGGCCTACAGTCCTGCTCCTTTTAGGCTACCTTCCAAAAGGAGGGGTGAAATAGGTGCCTTCACCCCTGAACACCATTGCACTGGCACCTGCAGAGTGTCAGTTGACAACCCAGAACGTGAAAGGCACGAGTGTGAGTCAGAACAATAGAAACAGTAATACAAACCCAGGCAGCTTTAGAAATACGGAGCAGTCAAGCAAACAAAGAGGAAACTAGAAGATTATTTGTGAGTCTCAAGGTTTTTGTGTCTTTTATTACATTAAAAAAAGTTCACCCTGTGAGGGGCAGGGACACAAGAATGAACAGAATCAAAAGTAGGTGAGCTATGTTCTGCTGGGGTGTGAATTACTTACAGTGCCTCATGGAATGGCTAGGCTCCCCACATCCCTTGCTTGTGTTTCTCTCTCTCTCTCTCTCTCTCTCTCTCTCTCTCTCTCTCTCTCTCTCTCTCTCTCTCTCTCTCTCTCTCCACCAGTCTGTGAACTGCCTCAGGAGTTCTAGGTCCCTGAACCATGGCCATTCACCATGCTCAGCTACCTCATTAGCCTACTGACAAATAAATGCAATGATCAAGTAATTAATTCCACTTTTACACAAACACCCAACGATTCCATATCATCCAATGTTCAAATCTATCTCAGACCCTCTGGAATGCAGACTAACCCAAGTATCCTAAGTTTAACAAGACTTCCCACTCCCACACCAAGACCAGACCCAGCACTTGCCCTGACAGAGACCAAGATAATATATATCTTACCAAAATCCAGAGCAAAATTATAAATACAAATTAATCTGTGTATGTGATGCATGTGTTCACAGAAAAATATAAGACAAGAAAGATTTTAAATAATGTTGTTTTAGGTATACATTCTGTTTGGGTAGAAATGACTGATTTTTTATTTCTCAATTACTTTGTCAATTTTATTTATTTATTTATTGAGACAGGGTTTCTCTATGCAGCAGCCTTGGCTGTTCTGGAACTAGCTCTGTAGACCAGGCTAGCCTCAAACTCACAAATATCTACCTGCTTCTGCCTCTTGAGTGCTGGGATTAAAGGCATGTACCACTGCCCAGTCAATTTCTCAATTTTTAGTAGTCAACAAATTAAAATTATTTTAACTGGTTACTACTATGTTTTACTGTGTTCCAAGCACACAGAAAAGTGGAAAACAGCTTAAACAATGCTTACATTTAAAAATACCCATTATTTTATGTGCATATGTGTGTGTGATATGTATGATGTGGGCACTCCATGGGGGGGGTGTGGAGGCTGGAAGACATTTTGTGGGCATTGGGTCTCTCCTTCTGCCATGTAGGTCTCAGGGCTCGATCTCAGATTGTCAGGTTTGGTGGTAACTGCTTTTACCCACAGGGCCATCTCTCTGACCCAGTAGTATCTATTCTTAGGGAGAATATATTTTTAACCGTTTGCTGGGTCTTTTATCTAGTTTGTGATGAGCAGCTGTAAAGTAAAACTGATGTGTCACTGAAGAGACACTAGCTCACTGGAGCATGGCCCTGGCAGGCTTTACCCTTCTCTCTGTCAGCTCTGCCTTGCTAAAAACCCTTAGATTACACTCCCAAAGCTGGCCCCCAAGGTCTATTTCTTTATTTGGCCACTTCCTCTTCGAGGCTGACTACCAGAGTCCAGCAATCAGAAGCCCTTTGGTGCCCCCAATTAACATTAAACACCTCACCCTAACACAGGGTATCCCCCTTCACCTTTATAAACCGCCATATGCTTATGTCTGACTCCTCTCTGTCCAGAGTCAGTCCTTCAATTCTCTGGGACAAATATCTCTGCTCCTTCCTTTTGTTCCTCTTCCCTTCTCCCTCATCTCCACCACACCCTAGCCCATTCTAACACACACACACACACACACACACACACACACACACCCCTAAGAATTACACCTGCAAAGTCACTTGCCCCTGTTTTTCTGTCCAGAGTCAGAAAGCAGCCACTTTAACTTTTTTACCCTCTTAATAAAGGATCGAAACAAATGTTAGGGTGCAGTGTCCAATCCAGGGTCTGGGAGAAAGCCCCCATTGTTGGGGGATGGGGGTCTCCTTTAATCATGATTTGTCAGGCTTATATGATTCCATATGTATCTCCAAAACACAGCATTCTTTCATGTAACTCTCATGCCAATATAAATTAAATGGCTACATGTATGCATTTTAAAGGTGTAAATTCTTTAGAGTACGGATAACATGGTCAGACACTAGGTGGTAGGGCTTGAGCTGGGTAGGGGTGGGGGACTGATTGTTGCAAAGCAGCGGGAAGAGAGCCAAGGGGCGGTGCTAAATCTAAGGCGGGCTCCAGGCTAGCACGCAGTAGGGAGCAGAAGCTGGAGTGTGAGAAGGTTCCTATCTGAGCCAGAAATCAAGCAAGGGTTTAGAAAGCAAACTCACGGGGCTCATTCTGAAAGTGAAACTCAACTGCAGCCGGGTAGAGCAAGGCAGACAGAATGCTGATGTCCAGTCCTGTGGGCTTTACCTCTTTACTCCATGAACCCTACTCTACCCCACCCAATGTCCACCCCTAGAAAGTGCTATATTTTTCTATTCAGCTGACAAAAATCATCTGGGGCCACCTTTTCCACCTACATTGTGTCCTTCCAGTGACAGTGTAAATCCCTCAGCCCACAGTTGCTTGGTCTTACTACACACAGGCTGCATTTTGCTTCTTCCCAGCTCACGCATTCCTTCTGGGTTCTCACAGCCTTGCGCAATGCCCCCATTCAATACGTGGATTTATGAATGGGTGGAGGAGCAAAGAATGCAGCAAAGCAGCCCTTCCCAATGTCAGGAACTGGTGGGCAGCTTTCCAAATCAGCCTTGGGAGGAAAAGAACACAGCATCCCAGACAGCAACAAACAGCCACAGAAGCATGCCTTCCACTTTTAGAATTCAAGACTTCAGACTAGTCTACAGAAGAATGAGCCCTATCACCCTTCTGGGTATCATACCTCTGTTGACAATTCTAACTTGATAATTTTAGTTCTTAGCCTGTTTGGTTTTTTTTCCTCCTAGCTCAGAAAATTGAACATACATAGAATCTGTAAGGTTCTGGTTCTGGCCCGTCACATGGCCTGTCTATTGTGAAGTAGTTGGCAGATTGACACCTTTATAGTAAGTTGTGCTGATTTGTAGCAATTATGGAACTTTCCTTTTCTCTTCAATTTACATGTATACCAAAAAGTGTACCATTTTAGCAAAAAGGGAGAAGTTTGAGGAAAATTAGGAAGTTGTCTTTGTGGTCAAACATTCAGGTTTTGTAAGCCTGGGCATATGGCAAGAGGTAGGTTTCTCAATTTCTTAAGTAGGTAACATGAACAGTACGTGAAATAATTGAATTCCTATAAGCAAAGGCCATAACACTGTTGTGAGGGGTAAGCCTGCAAGACTGAGGGTCACCATTATTGTTGGTGTGCTCAAAAGAGGCAATGCACAGTGGGAGTCGATCTGGTGTGGGTGATCCCCTCCTGCTCCTAACTCTTCACTGGGAGGATAAAGGCTGTAATGTGTGGGATGGCATCGTGTTGGTTCGTAGGAGATGACCATGGCTAATGACTCTCATGAAGAGAAGCTACCTGGTTTGTAAAATAGGATTGTGCATGGGACCTAGATGTCTGGAACTTTAGCCAGCTGAAAAGGTCCTGAGACTTCTTACTGGAGTAAGTGTATTGAGGAAGACCAGAGGGAGAACCCACCAAGTGGCTGCTTTGTAATGAGGATTCATTGCATTTATTTTTGTGTATTTCCTGGGCCAGCAATCTGCCAGCCAGGGGTCAGTACTTCCAATCATGTGTTTGGTATGGACTGAGAGCCAAAAATGGTTGAGCAGTTTGAAATGGTTAGAAAAAAGTGTATGCGTGTGTATGTGTGTGTGTGTGTCTGTGTGTGTGTGTTTAGGGCAACAGTAGCACATCTGAATGGGCACGAGGCCAAAATTATTTGTCACCTGTACCTTTACTAAAAAGCTGACCATTTTGTTGTTGTTGTTTTGTGGGGGTTTTGCTTGGTTGTTTGTTTGTTTACCAATCTCTGACTTTCTCTCATGTGAGAAACTAAAAAGGTTTAAAGACATAGCTCAGGCTGGCCTCAGACTCAAAAATCTTCCTCTTGCTTCAGCATCCCAAGCATTGGGAGTACTCATGTGTGCTACCTACTTTGCAAATCAAAAATATTTTTAAAGACAGTCGACCTCTCATTAAAAATGAGATTTCAGCTATGATTTCAGCTTTGCACTGCTGAGGTCTCCCAAACTGATTCATCCTCATTAAAATGTCAGCCCTTAAAGAGAATGTATCTTTGTGTAAAAACATTTGTTTTTAAAGAATCTGCTCTTTGCTTTTGCTTTAAGTTTTTCTAGGCATGAGCACAGCATCAACTTTGGGCTGGAATTAGCCAACTCCCTGATCTGAGTTTTAACTCAATTTGCTTTTTTAACGCAATTTGCTTGAGGCTAGCGGGTAGTGGCTATAAAATCACTAAGAAGAAGGGTTAGGGCATTTCTGGAGGCTGGTAGCTCAAATTCCAGGGACTCTTAGAAAGAACACAACAGTAGAGCCTCTCCTTTAAGATCGATGAAGAGGGAGGGCATTTCTATTTTTGAATTTCCGAGCTAGGGTCCATTAGGAAGCTTTATCTTCCTCCATCCGAACCTCTGCAGACACCTTTATCCATGTCAGCAGAAGTTGCCATGCCAACCACTGTCCTTCCTGAACTACCTTCCTTTCCTAGACGGATCTGCCTTAGTATCAGTAAAAGCTCAGAGACTCATCTGGAGCTTTTCCTGGGATCTGTCTTTGAACCTTAAAAGACCCATAGGGTTCCCATTCTTGTCCCCGTCCATGTCCGTGTGTCCTGGTGGACCTGAAGTGTGGCCTGGTTGCTCCTCTGTCCATGCTCTCTGTAGGAACGTCCCTGGTTGGATTATAATCTCTTCTCAAATAAAACCTGGGAAACTGGACAGGAGGCCCACACAACCCCACCTCTTGCCCTTTGAGTTCGGACAGTCCTGTGGTCCTGGGCCCTGTGCCTGACTCAGATGCTGGGCATGGGGAGCTGCAGCTAGGTGGTCAGAATGCTGAGCCTCTCAGAGCCTGGCCCACCCCCACCTCCTGGTTTGGAAAGGAGTGGACCTAGCTGGCCCCACAGAGCAGAGCTTCCCCAGCCATGCTCCCTCCCTGGGCCTGCCCTGCTCCTACATCTCCACAACAAACAGGGCTTTGTTTCTCCTAGCCTTTGGGGCTCACTAATGCACTGAAGAGGAAAATAAGTGCTTTTGGATTGGCAATCTAATGGAGATGAGTGGCTTGATGGGGCCAAGTCTCTTTTAGGGACTATGCAGTCAGTGTTCTGCTAATGTCCTGTGTGTTCTGGGAGGGCCAGGGATGGATTTACTGCAGTTCTGGGTTCAATGCATAGTATTTACATATTCCAGAGCCTGGAGAAAAACAGGGACCAAAGAACCAAGATTAACCCCCATCACTTTCTCTGTGTGTATGCCACTAAATTATCCTTTACATCTCTATAAAATACACAAGACCCCTGGTTTCATCCTTGACATCACACAAAACAAAACAGCAACAAAAAGCAACATCTAATGACTGAAATAGCCCACTAAAATCATTTAAAAATTTAAGACATTAAACAAAAAATTTAAGACATTAAGACAAAAAATTAAGACATAAAAAGACATCTTTTACCTCTTTACCTATCCATTACCAAAAAATTGTTTTTTGTTTTTTTGTTTTTTTTTTTTAAATGAGCTTTGAAAAAACTGGATTATTCTGGAGCATTAGTACAGATGAGGCATCACTAAAGTGGATTAAAGGTTCAAAGACTGAGTTTCCTTTATATTCCACATTTGGCCAGAGGTAGCAGTTCCTTGCCAAGATTCCTCTGTTATCTACTATAAAAAGCCTATCTTTGGTATGCTAGGGGCAAGGGCTGACTTATGTTGGTGATTAAACATACAGTCTTGCAGGGTGGAGGTTCAACCACCAGCAGATTTGTTTATTTGTTTATTTCTTGGTAGATCAAACAGCTCAAACTGGCCAGTGTCTGGAAATAGAAAAATTCTAGAAATCAAGGCTTTCTTTGTTCCCCACACAAGTAGACCACTGATTATGTTTAAAGAAACTGTGTTATATAATACTAAATAGAACTGCACAAATTCTACTTAGTATTATAATGAAAACCCGGAGCCAGATACAATATATCACCACAGTTCCTTGCTGTTTTTCAAGGGTAGTGAAAGCACGTTCACATTGGCTACAGTGACAGTCGAACCCTTAAAGATGAAATGGGTGAATTTATGTGTAAAATGCCCCTAAGTGAAGTTAGTAGACACAAGGTCCCAAACTCCCAAACAGATGCCAGAGCTTATTAATATTTTAAGATTCAGAGGCACACCTAAGAATTAAAATAAATGACCCAACAGGTCAAAGACTATATACTGTATAGTTTCATTCTCAATGCCAGCCCTGCTTTAGAGACTTGTAGAAGAAGGAGATAAATGTTCACCCAAGAGACAGGTATTTTTGGTGCCATGGATGGCCTGGGCACCAAGAGCGGAAACAAAACAGAGGTCCAAGATGCAATTCAGTTGGTAGCGTTCTTGCCTTGGATACTGGAAGCCCTGAAGAAAGTGAAGTGTGATGCTCTACACCTGTAATCCCAGTCCTTGGGAAGTAGAGTCAAAAAGACAAAAAATTCAGTTACTTTGAGTTCACAACTGGGTTACATGAGACCAAATGTCAGGCATGAAAGCGAGAATTTAAAAAATAACCAAATAAAAATGTCCTTTGTCTTGTGCATGGAGAATGTTGAGACCCATACTATAGAACCGTTGATTCAAGTAAAGTTTTGAAACCAAACACTTGACATTGAAGAAAATGTCGAGGTCTTCTGAAATTGAGAAGTTTGGACGCAGATGCACCACTTATTGGGGGCCTCCAGACTTAATATCAAGTGTCCATTTTTTACTCAGGGAAGGAAACCAGTAGTGCATCCGCAGTGGCTTTGTTCTGTCCCAAGATCTGCATCAGTGCAGGGCACAAACACACAGTTGGGTTCATGAGTGTCCTCTGTGTGTGCTCAGAGTTCTGAAGCATAGATCCTGCTTGTGGGATTTGTTTAATTAAAGAGACAGGGTTGAGCATTTTCTGGGTCTGACTTCTCCTTTGCAGTCTCCTCCTTCAGTGGAGGGAGGAGGTAGAAAGAATAGTTACAAAGCATCAGGAGCTGGTCAGCAGGCTGCAGCCGCACTGCTTGCCTCTAACTCAGGTTTGGATGGTCTCACAGGAGCCCTTTTCTTTTCTCTTTTAGATTTGAAGAGAGTCACAAAGAGATTTGGAGATGCTGATGGTCTCTTAAGGAATTTCTTTTTATTGAAAATCTTAGTTGTCAAATTTGATTTGCCAGTGAGGACGGTTCAGGTCTCAGCTGGGGCCATAGCTTTATATCTAAAGAATCGTTGAGAGCTATTTTTAGAATTTTTATTAATTCGTTATTATTATAGGTGTACATGTTTGTGTGTGTGTGTATGTGTGTGTGTGTGTGTGTGTGTCTATGTGGGTACTGCCTGCCTCATCACTCATGTGGGGCACTCTCCATCACTAGGGTTCCAGGGAAAGACCCAGGTTGTCAGGCTTAGCCTCAGCACCTTTACCTGGTGAGTCAGCTAAAAGCTGCAAGAAATTTTATAGTAGGGCAACACAGAAGATACAATCTCTGTGGTGTAAACAGGGATTTCAACCCATCTTCAGAGGAGGGTGGAGCCTCTGGCAGGTGTGTCTCAGCTTTGTTATTTGTGACTGATAAGGACAGGGTTTAAAGCCCTTCAGGGCTCACTTTCAGCCTTTATGGCAAGACTGTAGGCCAGTGAGGAATTCCAGCTACTTAGACACTAAATCCAGCTTCCCCTCTCTTGAGAAGCACAGTGTGTGGGTGCAAGCCTTGGTCCCCAAGGAAGCACCCTTTCTTCTGAGTAGTCCTTTCTTGACTAAATGAGCTGCTGAGCAGTGGCATTAGGCTCGCTGCTGATGCGGTCTGATGGTCTTATGTAACCTAACACCTATTTGGATCAGAACTGTTCCTACTTTGTTCTTGGACTGTGAGTGTCTAAAAGGCTATGTTGCCTCTAAGGAGGCACACACGTCTATGTAAGAGCTCACAGTGCCATGTGAAAGAAACATATAAACTAGATGGCTGTACAAACTTCCTTGTTCTTTTTTTTTTTTTTTTTTTTTTTAGAAAAAAAATCCCTTTTACTCAGAGAAGTGTAGCCTTTCTGTTTATGGAACCTGTGACACACTTCACAGCCAAGCGGCAGCGCTTAATGATAAACCAGAAAAGTATCAAAGAAACCAGGCATTTCTGCTTATGCTTTTCACTTCTGCCTCAGTTGTTAAAGGATGCCCAACAGCTGGTTTTTATCTCATTTTCTCAAGCTAACTTTTCACTTCTAGAAAAATAACTTACACCTTTACAATGAATGGGACCCCCCGACACACACACACACACACACAAGGAAGCTTCCACAAATCAACAGCATGACCAGGTAAAAGATGAGGTGGCAGAGAAAAGAGACATTGAAAATACTCACTGATCCAAGTGACCAATGACATGGAGTAGCAAATTACACTCACTGAAGAAGCGCTCTTACCCCAAGTCCTGGAGCAGATCTGCTCCTCCATCAGATCGTCCCCACAGCTCTGAGGGATCCTGGGTACCCATGTTCCCTCCCAGAAGTTCTGCTCTGCCCATTCGTTCCTCTGCTTCTGAGTGTTGACTCCCTGCCAGGTGCTGTAGAGACTTGGGTTCCAGAGCTGGACACACTGCTCCTCACTGAGGCTTTGACTAGCTAGGAAGTGAAACTTGGTTGCTCCTCCCACTGACTCTGCCCGCCCTGGGCCTGAGGCATAGGCAGGGGTGTTCTGTCACTCAGGAAGTATGCAAACTCGGCAGCACCTGTGACACCCACAATGCATCACTGAGTCAGCCAGTTTTTGCCAAAGGAAATAGAAAGACCACCCACCCAGGATTGGACTATTATTGCAAACTTCTTGTAGGAGGTCAAACTGTAGTTTCTTCCTAGTCCTGTTTGCCTGTAGTTTGTGGAGGACGGTTCCTGCACACACCCACTTCATACAACAGCACAAGGAACACCAAAGAAACTTCTAGATCAGGAACATCCTTTGAGTGGGTTAAAAAGAAAGGGATGGAGGAAAAAGGAGAGAGGAAGGGAGGAAGAAGAAAGGAAACTAGACATGCACATCTCTAATCTAGCATTGGGGATGCAGAGACAGACAGATGTCTGAGTTCTTAGCCAGCCCTTTCTATAGAGTGAGGTCCAGGACAGCCAGGGCTACACAGAGAAACCCTATCTTGAAAATAAATCAGTCCCACTTGATTCTGGTTTGGTTTTGGTACTGTCTCAGGATTTCTTTCCAGTAGCCCCTTGAGACTTAGGTTGGGGGACAGTTAGCTACTGTTTCTCTTATGGAAGAAGGACTAGGGGCTGATGCTGTCACAAGCATGCTCAAAGTCCTGGGTTCCATCCCCAGCACCAAATAAAGCCTTGTAATCTAGCACTCAGATGGTAGATGCAGAAAGATCAGAAGTTGGATGCTATCTTCATCCACATGGTAAATTTGAAGCCTACAATAGTCTCTGTTTCCAAACAAAAATAAACAAATAGACAGGGAAATGATTGAGTGAAAAGGCAGAAGTTACAAAATAGAGACTAGATTGTCTTGTCATCTGCCCTGCTATGTGAGGGAGAGGGGCTGGGTGGGAGATGAAAGGGTATGAGGTGACATTAGCACTTCCTGGGCTGATGTATGATGGAGAGGCAGTACCATCTAGACTCTTATACAGGGAGAATTCTACCTGCAGGGACATGCAGCAGTGGATGGATAAAGAACCTTCTCTCTGCATGTATCTCTTCCATTATCCTATGATAAACTGGAGTTCACTGGGAGCTCTTTCATTTGATATCAGAAAGAAATTGCTACAATGAAGACCTGACCAAGCATACAGAGTGACTTAGAATGTAGCCAGAGGATGCTAATGTCACAATCTTTTTCTCATCTCTCTTCCCAATGGTCCCTGTGACCCTGGCTTCCTCTGGTTGCCGCTGAGAAATTCCTCAGTGCCTAGAGGCAGTCCTGTGGAGAATCAGCTCTGATAACATACACATAACTGAGAATACACAAGCACCTACTGTTCTTTTGGACAGAGGATTTTGTAGGGCAGGGAGGGATCAGTGTGCACTGAGCAGAGGAAGCTGGACAGCCAGCATGACAGACTGCCTGCTCCCTTCCTGTGGCTCTTTGTTCAGGGTTTCACTATCTTCTTCGTTCATTTCTATTTTAGCACACTCTGGGGTTTCCATTTTTACACCCTCCCTCTTTTTGGGGAGGGGGGAAGGGAATGACAACCTAAGATGTCTTTTTTCTTTTTTTTAACCTTCCTGGCCTCCCTTTCTTATCTTGGTCCCCATCTACTGCCTTCTCCTTTGATAACAGTCTTCCTCCTTTCTGTAGACATCCTACTTTTCCTGGCCCTACCTTCTCATCCACACATCCAGCAGTGTTTGGTACTATCTGCCACAATAAAGAGCTGGTGTCTACAAAACGCTGGGTGTGCATAGAAGTCTGTTATAGCATACCTTATATTAGATCATACTTAACAGTATACTTCATAGTAGAGCATTTAGATGTTGTTTTCATTTTCTTTTTAATTAATTTATTTGATGCATATGAATGCTTTGCCTGTTTTTATGCTTGTATGTGCACCATGTGTATATGCTCAGTGCCCCTGGAAATTGGAAGAGGGCATCTGGTTCCGTAAATGGGGAAAGTGTGGTTACTGACAGCTGTGAGCCGACACATGGGTGCTGAGAAACATCATGACTATCTGGGAAAGCAGTAAATGCTACTAAGCCATCTCTCTCCAATCATTAATTTTTTTTTTATTAAGGAGCTTGATTTTTGCTTTCAAATACTCTCTCAAGGTATGTATAAGTTATCTTATTCTTGATTTTTTTTTCTCCCTTTGACTATGCTAGAGACTAAACCCAGGGCCACAAGCATTCTACCAATGAGTTACATTTGGAATCGTGTGTGTGTGTGTGTGTGTGTGTGTGTGTGTGTGTGTGTGTTACATGTGTGTGTGTTACATGTGTGCGGTATGTATGAGTTCACATACTTGCTGTATGTTGTTCACATATGATCAGGTATATGAAAGCCTAAATATGACATCAAGCATCTTCATTGATTGCTCAGCCTTTTATTAGTTAAGCAAGATACCCCTCTAAACCAGTGAGTCTACGCAGCCAGCTTGCCTTCAAGGTCATGGTCTCTGCCTTCTGAGTAGTGGGATTGCAGGCAGCCTCCATACCTGCCTGGATTCAGAAGAGTCTTGGAATGTGAACTCTGGTCCTGACACTCCCATAGTAAGCATTTCAATCTTTGTGCAATTTCTTCAGTCCTCTGACCATCTCTTCAGAAACATTTTATTTATCAGTCTGGTAAGTCTGTCTTTAAATTACACATTAACCACATGACTGCTCTTAGGGAAAACAAGTAGAGAAAGTACTAGTTTGTCCAGTTTTTAATTTTATAAGAAGTTGGTTGTGGTGGAACACACCTGTCATCCTAGTATGTAGAAACCTGAGCTAAGGAGGTGAGAAGGTTCTGAGCCTGATCCCCTGTCTGGAAAGTTGCTCTCCAGGACCAGGGTCAATGTGTAGAGTCTGATCCCAGACTCTCCTTAGCAGACAGGACTAGGGTTTGGCTATGAGGGGTTCCTCCAGCCACACCTAAAAGAAGGGACCTTGCATGGTTGGGCCCGGCCTACAGGGTGAACAGCATCATCAGAGAAAGACTGAGGCTTTGAAATTCAGACATCTGTCCAGAGCAGAGTCAGAGGTCAAGCAGACCCCTTGCTTAGAGGAGACAGGAGACACACAAGCCCTCTTGCCACAACTGACTAGGAGCAGCCTAATTATGAACCACTGAAGCCATGGGCAGATGCCAGTGCAAAAATACATATAATAATATAAAGAACAACAAGGCAACAGCAGAAGAAACTGGTGGTTCTACAACTACAAGACCTGAACAGAGCAATGAAGAGGAAACAAAAGGAAAAAACACCAAAACACCCTTATGAAGATTATTGAAGCCTTCAAAGAAGATATAAAAAATTCCCTTAAAGAAATAGAAGAAAATACAAACAAAAATTGGAAGAGATGAACAAATCTTTGAAAGAAAACCAAGAAAAGGTAAACCAAAAAAGTGAAAGAAACATTACAGGAACTAAAAACTGAAATAGAAGCAATATAAAAGGACAAAATGAGGCAAAACTGGAAATAGAAAATCTGAAGAAAAGAGCTAGAACTAGAGATACAAGCATAACCAACAGAATACAAGTATGAAAAAGAGAATCTCTGAAGTGGAAGACTCAGTAGTGGAAATAGATACATCAGTCAAAGAAAATACTAAAACCAAAAAGCCATAATACAAAATGTTCAGGACATCTGGGACACCATGAAAAGACCTAACTTGAGAATAATAGGAATAGAAGAAGGAGAAGAATACCAGCTCAAAGGCACAGATAATGTATTCAATAAAATCACAGAAGAAAACTTGCCTAACTTAAAGAAGGAAATATCTATAAAGATACAAAAAGCTTACAGAACACCAATAGATATGAACCCCCAAAAAGTCCTTTTGCCATATAATAATCAAGCCACAAAACATACAGAACAAAGAAAAAAATTTTAAGACCTGCAAAAGAAAAGGGCCAACTTACTTATAGAGGCAGACCCATCAGAATAATACCTGACTATTCAATAGAAACGATGAAAGCAAGAAGGGCTTGGTTAGAAGTCATACAGACACTAAAAGAGTATGGCTGCCAACCTAGACTACTATACCTAGGCAAAATTATCAATCACCATAGATGGAGTAAACAAGATATTTCATGGCAAAATCAGACTGAAACAATACCTATCTACCAATCCGGCCCTCCAGAAAGCATTAGAGGGAAAACTCCAACCTAAGGATCCCAGATGCACCCATGAAACCACAAACAATCAATAATCTCACAGAAGAAAGGGCCAGAGAAAGGAAATACAAACAAGTTACCACCAAAAATGGCAGGAAATATCAATCAGTGGTCACTAATATCCCTTAATATCAAAGGACTCAACTCACCTATAAAAAGACACATACTAACACAATGGATACAAAAACAGAAGCCATCTTTCTGTTGCATACAAGAAACATACCTCAATCACAAAGACAGACACAGGTTCAGAATAAAGTGTTGGGAAAAGATTTTCCAATCAAATGACCCTAAGAAGCAAGCTGGGGTTGCCATCCTAATATCTAACAAAGTAGACTTTAAGCTAAAAGCAATTAAAAGGGACCAAGATGGTCATTACTTATTTATCACAAGAAAAATTGGTCAAGAAGAGATTTCAATCCTGAATATTTATGCCCCTAATATAAGGGCACCTACCTATGTGAAAGAAACACTGCTAAAGCTCAAATCTCACATCAATTTTCACACCCTAATAGTGGGAGACTTCATTACCCCACTTTCACCCCTGGATAGGTCAACCAGACAGAGACTCAACAGAGAAATAAGGAGTCTAACAGAGGTTATATGCAAATGGATTTAATAGATATTTATAGAAGCTTCCACCCAAATGCAAAGGAATATACATATTTCTCAACTCCTCACAGAGCTTTCTTTAAAATTGACCACATAATTGGTCATAAAGCAAATATCAGTGGATACCAAAAATGGAAATAATCCCTTGTATCATATCAGACCACCAGGGCCTAACGTTAGAGTTCAACAACATCAAAAATCACAGGAAGCCACCAACTCATGGAAACTAAACATCACTCAGCTGAACCAACTCTGAGTCAAGGAAGAAGTTAAGAAAGAAATCAAAGTCTTCCTAGAATTTAATGAAAATGAATCCACAACATACCCAAACTTGTGGGACACAATGAAAGTAGTCTTAAGAGGAAAATTCATAGTACTAGATGCCTATATGAAAAACCTAGAGAAATCCCACACTAGAGAACTAACAGCACAGCTGAAAGCCTTAGAACAATTAGAAGCAAACTCACCTAGAAGAAGTAGACGGCAGGAAATAATCAAACATAGAGCTGAAATCAATACAATTGAAACAAAAAGAACAATACAAAGAACCAGTGAATCAAAGAGCTGGTTCTTTGAGAAAGTCAACAAGATAGATAATCTAACTATCTTGTTATCCAAACTAATCAAAAAGCAGAGAGAGAGAGAGAGAGAGAGTATTCAAATCAACAAAATCAGAAATGAAAAGGGAGACGTAACAACAGACCCCCAGGATATCCAGAGAATTATCAGATCATATTTTGAAAATCTATATTCCACAAAAATGGAAAACCTAATAGAAATAGACAGCTTTTTGGACAGGTATCATTTACCAAAGTTAAATGAAGACCAGATTAATTACATAAACAGACCTATAACCCTAAAGGAAATTGAAGCTGCCATTAAAAGCCTCCCAAGTAAAAAAGCCCAGGTCCAGATGGTTTCAGTGCAGAATTCTACCAGACATTCAAAGAAGAATTACTACCATTACTGCTCAAACTATTTCACACAGTAGAAACTGAAGGAATATTTCCAAATTCCTTTTATGAGACCACAATTACTCTAATACCAAAGCCACTCAAAGACACAACAAAGAAGGAGAATTACAGACCAGTTTCGCTCATGAATATTGATGCTAAAATTCTCAACAAAATTTTGGCAAACCGTTTACAACAATATATAAAAAATATCATCAACCATGACCAAGTAGGCTTCATCCCAGAAATGCAGGGATGGTTCAACATACAAAAAACCATAAACATCATCCATCATACAAACAAACTAAAGGAAAAAAAACACGTGATCATATTCTTAGATGCTGAAAAAGCCTTTGACAAAATCCAACACTCCTTTATGATAAAAGCCCTGGAGAGATCAGAAATTCAGGGAAAATATCTCAATATAATAAAGGCGATTTACAAGAAGCCAACAGCCAACATCAAACTTAATGGAGAAAAACTCAAAGCAATCCCACTAAAATCAAGAACTAGACAAAGATGTCCTCTCTCCCCTTATCTATTCAATATAGTTCTCGAAGTTTTAGCTAAAGCAATAAGGGAACGAAAAGAGATTAAGGGAATACAAATTGGGAAAGAAGAAGTGAAGCTATCTCTATTTGCAGATGATATGATTGTATACTTAAGTGACCCACAAAATTCTACCAGGGAACTTCTACAGCTGAGAAACACCTTCAGCAATGTAGCAGGATACAAGATAAACTCAAAGAAATCAGTAGCCCTTCTATACACTAAAGATAAAAGGGCTGAAAAAGAAATAAAGGAAATATCATCCTTTATAATAGCTGCAAATAGCATTAAATACCTTGGAGTAACTATAACCAAGAAAGTAACAGATCTATTTGACAAAAATTTTAAATCACTGAAGAAAGAAATTGGAGAGGATATCAGAAAATGGAAAGTTCTCCCATGTTCCAGGATAGGTAGGATCAATATAGTAAAAGTGGCAATTCTACCAAAAGCAATCTACAGATTCAATGCACTGCCCATCAAAATCCCAACATAATATTTTATGGACCTGGAAAGAACAATACTCAATTTCATTTGGAATTACAGGAAAGCCAGGATTGCCAAAACAATTTTGCTCAACAAAAGAACCTCAGGAGGTATACTATAGAGATACAGTAATAAAAACAGCCTGATACTGGCATAAAAACAGACTTGTGGATCAATGAAATCAAACTGAGGGTCTGGGCATTAACCCAAAAACCTATGAACACCTGATCTTCGACAAAAGGCCCAAAATATTCAATGGAAAAAAGATAGTATCTTTAACAAATGGTGTTGGCATAGCTAGTTGGTAGTGTGTAGAAAAATGCAAATAGATCCAAGTCTGTCACCCTGCACAAAACTCAAATCCAAGTGGATCAAAGACCTCAACATAAACCCAGCCACACTGAACTTGATAGAAAAGAAAATGGGAAATACCCTCCAATGCATTGGCACAGGTGACCACTTCCTAAATTTAACACCAGTGGCACAGACACTAAGAACAATAATCAATAAGTGGGACCTCCTGAAACTGAGAAGCTTCTGTAAGGCCAAGGACACTGTCAATAGGACAAAATGACAGCCTACAGAATGGGAAAAGATTTTCACCAACCCTACAAGTAGTAGAGGACTGATTTCTAAAATATATAAAGAACTCAAGAAACTAGAGCCCAAAACCTTGAATAACCCAATCAAAAAATGGGGTTCAGAATTAAAAAGGGAATTCTTAGCAGAAGAATTAAGAATGGCTGAAAGGCACTTGAAAAAGTGCTTAACTTCTTTAGCCATCAGAGAAATGGAAATCAAAACAGCTTTGAGATACCATCTTATACCTGTCAGATTAGCTAAGATAAAAGACACAGATGACGGCCTATGCTGGAGAGGTTGCAGAGCAAGGGGACACTCCTCCATTGTTGGTGGGAGTATAAGCTTGTTCAGCCACTCTGGAATGCAGTATGGTAGTTTCTCAGAAAACTAGGAATCAATCTCCCTAAGGACCCAGCAATATCACATTAGGGTGTATACCCTAAAGATGCACATTCACACTCCAAAGGCATTAGCTCAACTATATTCACAGCAGCATTATTCATAATAGCAAGAACCTGGAAACAACCTAGATGTCCCTAGTTGGGCTCATAGTTTCAGACCATGGTCATCTGTCTGACAGCATGGCAGTGGACATGTGTAGAGAATTTTTAGTGTGTGAAGCTGAGATGCAAGAAAAGGAGAATAAAGAACCAAAGCATACATTCAAAGACACCCTACCAGTGACCTGAGCATCAGGAACTATAGTTTCCTTAACTCAACTCCTTTTCCACCATCCATCAGTGAACTAAACCATCTCTGGCATGATCACACAGACCGCACCCAGGTGTGTTTTACTAATCTCAGTGTCCCCAATTCCAATCAAGTTGACAGTCAAGACTAACCATCACGAACCCTCCCTCTGTTTTTACCTGCCTGTCCTCCCCATTCCTGAACAGGATAGTCTTCATTTCACACTGAGCTGTGAGTTACACAGATAACTACCCATCATGTTTCACTGCAGGCCATTTTCCCAAAGTGATGTCCACTGTAGTGCCTCCTAATTCTGAGGGCAAGTTCTGTGTGGCTACCATGTTTCTTTTAAATATGAGCTGATGAATTATACTTTAGATCTGTTCTATAATGTCTTAAACAACAGTAAACAGCCTCAAAGACTGAGTCAACTTATCCTCTAGGTTATCTGCACTTTATTTCATTTTATTCTCTTGTCCATATAAGCAGCCCCAGGTTCTGTATTAGATAATAGATAAGACCATGTAGATATGATTATAACTTGCCCAACTCAAGGTATAAAGCTAACCCTAAAAACTTCCTCTCCTGAGAAATCAAGAACATCTTTATAAACACAATCAGTGACCTTATTATAAAGACCCCAGAAAATGGCCTTGTCCTCTTGTACCATGTGAGGCTATGGTGAGATGTCATCATACCACAACTCTGAAAAGGGGCCTCACCAGAATCTAAGTATGCTGTCACATGCTTGAATGGGATCTGCAGCCTCTGGACTGTGAGAAAGAAATGTGTTATTTATAAACTCCTTGGTTGACAGGACTCTGCTAGAGCAGCCTAAACTCATAAGGGCTCATGGTTTATGAGGGAATTTAGAATACTAAAAACAGAATTCCAGAAGACTCATGTGTGGACTCCCAGGCTCTCAATAAATATTTCATTTCATGAAGGTTCCTTTTGGTCACTGGGAAAGGAAAGACAGATAAATGGACTTCCAGCTAGGCAGGTATATAATCAAATGGTGAAGAAAAGCCCTGAGTCTTTACTGGTCACATGCCTGGACGCCCCCTACTGCTGGCTGTGGGTCAATTTCTCTTGGGAGTTACTCTGCTTGCTTTAGGTCAGTTTTTCTTTTGCTAATCCTTTTGGTCTATATTGTGCTGAGTTATCCTTGATCTCCAAACGTGTTGTGACGTGTGTTTGTACTACCATGCAGGGAAGTCTACTATTGATGGTTTGTAAGATTCCTCATTATTTTGTGAAAATGTGTTGAGTTTATATAGTCAATGTTCTGTCTATGGGGGTGTTTTTATTTAAACACTTTCAAGAGCCCAGAGTCCAATGTGTTTTCTGAGACCAATAGCCATCTCTTGACTGTGAGCCCTTGTAAAATGAACTGGAAAAGTTGTATACATCCAGTACATCATAGCATGGAGGAAGCATTCTTATTTCCAAATGGATATAGACAAAAGCAGCAAACAAACAAAATATCAGATTAAAACTGAGCAGAAACAAAGAGCAAACCCTGAAGCTCCATGTCTCTGGGACTCACGATGGCATCAGGTGTGTTCCAATGGCTCTGTTTCTTAAAATACAAGTGGCCCCTGTCTTTGGCCAACTTTTCTCAGTGCCTGCAGCTTTTCTTGGTGAATCTTTCATGTCTCTAGCATCTCCAACACCCTGGAGCCTCCACTGAATTTTACATCTCACCTTCATAGCTCCAAACAAAGGTCTCTCAGGGTCTCCTTAGCAGGAATCCAACACTACCACACATTGACCTCATGGTTTTTTGAAATCACAAGCCTAGATGATCTCTTCATTCTTGAATTTTGCATGATTTCCAAACAAGCACCACAGAAAAGATAGTGTATACTGCTTCCGGATTGATTGTAACCTGGACACTTTGGACCATAGATGCCTGTGTGCCTGTCCGTTTGAATTCAGTAAAACACTTCCCTAGGCAACTAGTTTCCATCAGTGAGCCCTGAAGGGTGTACCTTTTGAAATACTTTCTTTCATTGTACTGTTATACTCTGGGGCTCTCCATATGTGCACCCTTTCCCTTGAAGCACCTTTCCTATTGACTCAGTGCAAAGTCCACACATTTTCTATGATGGTACCAACCTCTTCAACAATGACAGATATTTAGTATGTAGCCAATTTGTCTATAACATTAAACATGTACTTCTTTTTTACACTGTCTGCTAAATTTTCATATCTTTCTGTTTTCTCTCAACCATAAATTTGACTAAGAGTAGTGAGTAGTAACACTGCCACAATGTGGATATTTTCTTGGATTTTCACCAAACAAAATAGCTTACTTTGGAATTTGCTCTCACACAAATTTTCAATCTGGTAGAAGTCAGCTAGACCTTTTCCTAGAATAGTCTTGTTCCTGATAGATTTCTGGTTCCACTCCAGAACCTCACAAACTTAATCTTTCCTGCCTGTATTTCAGTCGGCGTTCTTGTGTTCTAACTGCCCCAGACATCTCACTGTAAGCTCTGGTAAGTTGGTGATGCTCCAGTGGAAGACCACACGTTCAAGAATATATGGACAGCACAAATCGGACTTCATGGGTGAGGGAAGAAAAGGATGCAGAGTTGAGTGAAAATGGGAGAAGTTAGAGTGGGTAAAAAGTATGAAAACAGCATATAAAAATTTCAAAGAACTAACAGTTTTTTAAAGAAAAGAGCTATGACCTAATATTTCTGCAGTATTTACAATGGTGAAGTTATGAAGCCAAAATAGGTATCCAACAACAGAGGAATGGAGAAAGAAAATATATTTTACATATACATATGCAATACAATATATAAAAAGAATTCTATTATACCATTTGTGGGAGAATGGAGACAGACAATACAGCTGAAGACAGTGCTATAAAGTGAATTAAGCCAGCCTCAGAAAGGCATATATTATGTCTTTTCTCTCATCTGTGGTTTCTAGATTTCATACAGTCACATAAATTATGTATATCTATTTTAAATGCAAGCAAATCTAAAATTGTGTAGGGGAAACGAAGAAGAATAATACTGGAGAGGAAGAGAGAGTGGGAAATAACGCAAGTGTAAGTATGTGCAACATATAGCATATACACATAAGAAATTTTGCAATAATAACTATATATACTTGAATTATGCCTCCAAACGTTGCTTGGCTCCAGCATAACACAGGTCACTTTTGAGAGGATGTCTGCAGTTACCAACACCTTTGATCTTCTCCACAGCAGATTATAATTAACATTGGCTTCATTTTAATCCAGTAAGAGTGTTCATATGCTCATATCTGCCTCTTCTTGTGTTTAGAATGTCCTTCCCCTACACCGCGGGCTGACTCTCATGTGTCAAGTGCCTGCATAAGTTTTGTATTTCCTTATCACCCCAGCCTGCAGATTTGAATGGGTTTTTAGGTCTACTCTGAACTAACTAGATCATGCACATTTCCTGGTGGCTAACCTTCCCTACTGGTGGACTGTACCTTGCTTATCTCGGTCACAGCATTTTGCTATTATGTTGGGATGAAACATACTTTTTTTTTCTTGATCTATTGGAGAGTTTGTTTTTTGTGACTTTAAAAAAAAAATTCAGTTACTTATGCTCCTTTGCATCCATAGACAGCACATATTTTGTCTTGATGCTCAGGATCATTTGTATTTAACATGCCTCCTATCACAGTTGTCTGTTCAC
Source organism: Sigmodon hispidus (assembly GCA_004025045.1). Taxonomy (NCBI): domain Eukaryota; kingdom Metazoa; phylum Chordata; class Mammalia; order Rodentia; family Cricetidae; genus Sigmodon; species Sigmodon hispidus. Next base: position 31,639 of record PVIH01007666.1, on the reverse strand, counting down.
AAGACATCAGACAGCAGTGTTCCTACAGCATTCCAGCAGTCAGAAGGCCCCCGTGGTCCAGGGGTAGGTATACTGGAGGATCACTGCACTGTGCATGCTCTCTAGTTTCCTAGAGCTGAGAAGCAGCTTTTCAACGTGGATCATTAGGCTCCTCTGCCAAGTCTTCACTGCTTCACTTACTTTAAGACTCGGTGTCCTGAAATATGCTAACATCTGCATTTGAGGGTTAGTGTGACAGGTGCTGTTGGTGCTGATGAAGCGAGACACCATCTGCGTAGAAAGGTCGCGCTTAATCATCTCAGCACTGATTTCTGCACAGTGAAAGCATGGGCTGAAATGAAACCTCCTACTTTCCAGTTATTGTATTGAGGCAGCAAAAGCAGCCGCTGACTCAACATGATGAAACCAAGTCAGCTGAGCTCTGGTGGATGGTGTGGACCTTATCCTTATATTACTTCTTCATTGACCCTCCTTTATTAATTAATAGGTGTCAGTGACAATGAGCAAAAGTGAGTAGAACAACTAACCAGCTGTTGTATTTGTGAGATTTTGGCTTCCTAGAGGCACCAGCATAAACTTCAACATGAATATGGGTCAACTTTAAATCACCAGCGGTGGCCAGAGTGAGGAGACAGAGGGCTTGGCCAAGATGTCTGAACACTTAGGGGTTGGACTTGGAACTTATTCAACAAGAGGGAAACCATGCCTGGTACTGGAAACCTAGCCAACCAACTATCTGGCATTAGTGAAGTCATGGATCTTGGAAAGGGATGCACAACCACCGCTTTACCAACCCAGCATAAGCCCCAACCGACTACATTCTGAACATTGTTCCTTATACCAACAGGTTCATGTAGTCCTCACACCTCATCAAAGAAACTTCCCTTTGCCATAGACAGACTGTTCTAGAAAACCACAACTGACCAAAATGCGCAATGATGGTGCTCAGTCCCAATGGATATACCTACAGCATAACTCCTGTACCTGAGGCTCAGGGGTCCTAGCAGAACAGAGGTCAGAAGGATTGGAAGGGCCAGCGAGACAGAAGCTTTGCTGTGAGATCTAGAAATGTCAGAGAAACTAGCCCAGGAAGACTCACCAACTGCTGCCTAGACATGGACTGAATAAGGACACCACCAATAGATGTGCTAATATGGAAGGCAGAAAGCTAATGAGGCATCCAATCTAATACAGGCAACTCAGGAGAGCTGAGAGCCGGAGAAATAGGCATCCTTTGCGAGAGCACACCAATAGGTTATTCAAAACCAAGTAAACATTATATAAACCTAGCTGTAGTTATATCTTTAGGAACATACACACACATACACACACACACACACACATTCTCTCTCTCTCTGCCTCTCTCTGCCTCTCTCTCTCTCTCTCTCTCTCTCTCTCTCTCTCTCTCTCTCTCTCTCCAGCAATTAAAGACGCCATGAATTTGAAAGAAAGTAAGGAGCAGGCAAAAAAAGGAAGAAAAGAGAGATTATGTAATTATATTAAAAATCTCTAAAAGAAAAAAATATAATAAAAAAGAAATGAATGGGAAGGGTCTTAGAACTCTGCCAGAACGTCGTGGAAGATATGACAAGATACTGAAGCTAGGGAGTAGAAGATCCTCACGGCTCTGCTCTGCCAGACTTAGGATGAGTTTGACACATTGTTGCCTTAGATCGCTGTTCTTTCTTTACTGACTCCAGGGATTCCAAAACCAGCCAACCATAGTGTTGTTTTTAAAATTACAAAATATTCACTGAGCTAAAATAAAGTCAACAGGAAGAATAGACCTTAGCAATATGCTTTTGGGGGTTCTCCTTTGATTCACTAAAGGTCCTTGTACAACTTACTTTGAAATTGGACCAACAAACACATAGTTTGTACAATAACCCTGGAAGCTATGTGAGTTGGCACTGTAGAAAATACAACTACTCAGCGCCATCCAGCTGAGGCCTTAGTTTATGGAAGAGCCTGGCAGTGGCAAAGTACCCAGCCTCCCACTAGGACGCAGGCAGGACCCCTGTGCTGAGGGTATTTCACCACTAGGTGGCAGTCATACTGTATTGGGTCTGGGACTGTTTGATGAGTTTAATTCTGTTGCTTCACCCTCCCCCCTTTACATTATCATTACAGTGGAATCTAATGATTTTATCTCATGGTATTGTCACTTACATGGAAGATTTTAAACTACACTTTTAAAAACGATTCATGCAGAACGTGCAACCTATCTTGTCAAGTTTTACATGGTTTAATTCTTGATCATAGCCTTTCCTTTTTATTTCTTACTCCCCCCCTGCCTATGAATACTTTGCACTTTTTGTTTGTTTGTGGTTTGTTTTCCAAGACAGGTTTTTCTGTGTAGCCCTGACTGTCCTGGAACTCAATCTGTAGACTAGGCTGGCCTTGAACTCAGAAATCTGCCTGCCTCTGCCTCTTGAGTGCTCAGATAAAAGGAATGAGCCTCCACTGCCCATCTTGTGTGATTTTTAATTGCCAAGACAGGTTTCTCAGCCTGTCTTCGAACTCCACAGACAGCAGAGAACTTCTGCCCCTCCACTGGCTGGTATTACAGGCCACGATACCACACCCAGTTTGCTAGGCAAAGATTTCACCACTACATCCCCAACTTCTAAAACTTTGAGATTGCTACCAAAAAGATTTAAATGAGTAAAAAGTGATTTTATTTCTAAAACATGTTTCTTCCCATAAATACATTATACTTTTAGGACTTAAATTTGCTTTGTTGTTATTTTAGCCTCTTTAGTAAACTACAGACTTTCTGAATATTTCCCTTTTTTTTTATTTATTTTAAATAAAGCCTGAATGCATCTACAAAACCAGTGAAGTAGTATTCTGTTATTTCATGGTAAAAACAACTTTGGGGTTCTCAGAATTATAATGGAAGTAGTTTGTAACAGTTTCCTACAGATGGGAACATTTGGCTACAGATGGGTGGAGGTGGGACAGAAAGCAGAATCAGGAGGAACTAGAAGATGCTTCCAGAAAAGGTATTAAAAAGAAAGAAGGGAAGCAGAGGGTACAGGCCAAGATGGTGAAGCCCATGACTTGGACCTCGTGGAATGAAAGAGAAACATTGAACTTGGCCCTGAAGGGACCAGAGGATCTGAATACTTCAGATGAACAGGAAGGCTGTGCTTAGAAGAACCTGGAGTTGGCAATGTGGAGTTGGCACACCGGAAAGAAAAAGCCAAGGGCTAGTCTCTTGAGATAGTCACTAGCCTGAAAAATCCCCACCAGATGCCCTGGAACCTTCATTTTTAACAGCCATTCCAAATGAGTCTCATATTCTGCAAAGATTGAGTACCATAGACTGAGCCAAGTCTGAGACTGAAGATCAGGATGGTGTGGTGATGGATTTGTGCTTCCTGGAGAAATGATTTATATTGGGAGCTTATGTCTAGCCAAAATGCCTCAAGATTTCATCAGCTTTAAGGCTGGTATCCATCAACATTCCTAAACAAAACAGGTCTCTGCCATCCCTTGGATGTGTGTGTGTAGTGTGTGTGTGTGTGTGTGTGTGTGTGTGTGTGTGGCTTGGTAGTCAGGGGACTGCATAGGGAAAGTGCTAAGGATCAAACCCTAGGACAAATAGCTGAGTTGCCTATATAACATTTCAAAGTGATTCTGGCTACCAGCTTCCCCCAGCATCCTTCAGTCCCTACAGACTATGGCACACCCCACCCTCTACCCTTAAGGCTGCCCTTTCCCCAGAGGCTCTTCCCTAGATAACCCAGTTATCCACCCTTTTGTTATCTTTGCCTTCCTGGCTGTTGTACCTGGTTCCCCTTTCTTCTCTCTCTCTCTCTCTCTCTCTCTCTCTCTCTCTCTCTCTCTGCCCTCTCCTCACATGGCTCAGGTGTTAGGATCCTGTCCCGGCTTCCTGAAGCCCTGGCCAATGGCAATTAGCCTGGCTCAACCAGCACCCAGCATTGCGATGGTCTGCCTTCTGACATCAAGTTCCAGTTAAGGAGGCTCTCCATCTTCCACCTCTCCCCTTGCTCTTCCTCTCCCACCTTGCCAGAGGCAATGCATCTCTGACTCCCTTTTTCTCGCTCTTCCTCCACCTTTCTGTCTTTGTCTCTCTCTCTCTCCTTTCTTATTCTACAATAAGGTCTCTTCATGTGGGACCCGTCTATGTGTCTCTTTCCATGGCCAGCCATGGGGTATATGAGATATCATAACACAACATTAGGGTCATGTCCATTCTGCATATCTCTGTTTCCAGCTATATTCTCCCTTTTATCTACGATAAACTTTCTTCTCCACCATACCTAGAAACAGTCGTAGTCTTTCCTTTTTATTTCTTCCCCCCCCATTCATTCAGAAAGGGAAACTTTCAGGAATATAGAGACCAGCCTTTTCTGCTCTGATGGTGGCAACAGAGGAATCTTGAGGTCCCTTGTCTCTGTGCATCCTGGCTGCAGCTCATGCCAGGGAAATGCTGGCAGCTGGGCCTGAGGGCCTGGTGGTTGCATGAAAAGCACCCATGTGCTTCTCTCAGCAGGGTCTTCTATGGCCACAGAGATAGCTTGTTCACAATGATAACCTTGGCCCAGGGGTGGGATCTCATGAGTGAGATTTTGAACTTTGCCAGATTTAGCATTTAGTCCTCTGCAAACCTGTGTGGCAGGCTCGGGCAAAAGAGAAAGGAGTAGAAACCAATTCCAGAGAATGATCAAGAGGTCTCTGGTGAATACTCAAAGCTTCAGGGCCAGGAGTAGGTAGATTCCAGCCTTAGTGACTTAGTCTACCTTATTTTCCAATGAGATTTTGTCCTGGAATGAGACAGCACTATTATGCTTAGCAATGCTATTTCTAAGTGATTCCTATGGTGTTAGCCTTCTGAGGTCATTTTTTTTTTTAAATAATTCATGATAATGATTCCAGGTTCTTCTAATCCACGTGGTTTGGCTAATCTAGTAACAGACCATGCTAAGGAGATCCTATGAATACCGGAGGCTTACACTCCCATAGGTAATGTTTTCTCAGCTTCTAATTGCCACTGAAATGTACGTGATGGAGCCAGCCCATGAGGTGATTCTCCTCTCCACACCATACCTCAGACCCTGCAGGCTCAGCCTTCTCATGAAAGTATTGAGGGAGCAGATTTTTACCAACAGTTTGCTTTAGGACGTGGTAGCCAATTCATACGGTAGTGCCAGCAAAGCTCAGAGAGTTTAGGGAAAGCCTTACCGTTGAGTGGTAGGTTCTGGGCTGCATTTCTCCAATCCAACACCCCCCAACCCCCCAACCCACAACCCACAACCCCCTACCCCCAATAGCTCATTCCCTGAGGAAGCAGTTTGCCCCATGCTCACTACTTCCTTCACTGCTCATGATCCTTTCCTGCTTTCTCTCACAGCCTGCTCTCCAGCTTTGAGGAGGCCATTTGAAGGGATAGGGTCTTCCCTGTAAGAGAGGCCAGCATTTACAACCATGAAGTACATGCTCCATGGGATAGCGCTCTTGCTAGCAGTAGAGGGCAGGAAGGACCCTTTTAGGCTGTAGGTAGTTGGAGGTTGGGTTTGCAACAGCATTGACATTCCTATCACCTGAGAGAGGCTTTCTCCCTCAAGAACAGAAGAGAGCCTCAGGTAGCAGAGGGCAGTAGAGGCCCAAATGAGGGAATGAGGGTAAGAAAAGCTTCTTCTCTGGAAACTTCTGGACACATACAAACTTGGGGGTGCTCACCTAGCATATTTTCCTGGGACTGAAAAACTAATGTGTGTAGTGGGATTATATGTTATGTTTTAAATAATTGTCCCACCTATGGGTTTAATAAAAAGATGATTGGCCAAAGGCAAACAGGAAGTGGGCAGGGCTACCAAGCTAAGAAAACTCTGAGTACAGGAAGAACAGAGACAAATACCACAGGGATGTGACAGAGACATGACGAGGAGATGGCCACAGAGGCAGAGGAAAGAAGCTGAACTGCTGCTCTGAGAAAAAGTACTGAGCCACACGGTTAAATGAGATGGGCTGAGTTCAGATGAAGGAGCTAGCAAGTTATATGCCTGGGCCCTAGGTCAATCATCACAAAATTAATATGAGCCTGTGTGTGATTATTTGAGGCTAAGTGGGGCAGAGTGGGTCAAACCTCTGGTCCAGGCCTGGAAAGTCTGGTCCAGAAACATATACAACAAATGTGTCCTGGGAGCTATTCAGGAAAAGTTGCAAAAGAGAAGAAGGGGGTGTTGATTCCCAAATTCTCACATCCTCCCTTAATGTGCAAAAAAGATACATCATCTTCCCAGCATGCAAACCAAAGATAAATAACTACCCTAGGTTGTACTCATGTACACATGTTTAATGTCCATGCACTTTACTAGGAATGTTGTTTGCATAAATTCTGATTGACTAGGTCTGAGGTAAGTCTGGGTGGGGGGCTGTTCATTTGAAACAACTCCCCATGATGCTAATGTTTCAACAGGATGGTCCTTCGCAGCTTCTATAATTGCAAACAAAGGCAAAACACAGATACCTGGGAAATGACAGTTCTTCACTCCAGAGTCTGTAAGCCAGCTAGCTAGGGGTAGACTGTGGACTCTGCACTGAGGAAGAGATGGTAGAATAGAACACAATGCTAGGGATGCTCTGGATACAGGAATGTATTTCATCCTTATTGGACCACCTCAGCAACAGCATGTGTAAATGGAGTCCCTGCTGAGAGGCTCTTCTTTCTGAGGTATATAGCTACTGCTGGCTCCTTAGCATAGTTCCCTGACCAGGCTGTGAGTCCTCCGAACCCCCCATCTCATCATCACCCTGTCCCTAACCCTCACAGTGGCATTAGGGAAGACTTAGCCTTTTAGTCATAGAATGAAAGGGTTGGACCATTTTTCAGAGAGTAAGACGGGAGGACTCACAGTGACTCTAACAGTTTAGAGAGGCCACTAGATGAGTTTTCAACCACACCTCTACTTTCCTTTGTCAAGTCTTCTAAGCACTAAGAAAGAAAAGGAACATAAAGAAACATAGCTCTCAAGGGGATAAGAGAAACTTTATCCTGAACCAAATATGAGTGACCAAGACCCAGGAACACAGAACTAGGTTACCCCCAAATTCCATGTTCCAACATTGTAGGGTCCTGCATGACCTTTCCCTGTACTCTGAGCCATGAGGCAAGGCCTGTGGTTGCTGACTATACATTCTGTGCTCAACACCCAGTTGCGGTAAGTTTCTGGTTTCCTGCCTGTGGCAGTTAGGACAGGTGAGTTTAAGTTGTTTACCTCAAGTCAGTAATTTTTCAGCCACCTGGGGAATTTCCACTGTTCTTTGCCCCAGGTATTTAAGCCTGACCCCCATTCTCAATAAACGGTATTCGGCATTGCCTGAATAACCCAAGTCTCTTGTGTCTTTATCTCCAGACCGGTGCCTGACTCCTGACAACCCAGGTGCAGGTGCTACACAATGTGAAAGTAGTTTCATTAAGGAATTAAAGTAACAAAACAAAGAAAACCATACATTAAGACACTTTTCAAATTGTTGGTGGAAGCATCAGAGAGGCAGGCGACAGCAAAATGGAGAAACGTCTGCAGTGGGCCTAGATAGGATGATACTTTTGGCTTTTGAGTTGGTGTCTGCCAAGTTAATATGTTCCAATGAAAAACCAAGGCTCTGTTTGTACATCCCAAATGATCTGCCTCTAGGTGAAGGTACAGAGAACAAAGTACGGCTGTTAGAGAGCTAAACATGGCACAAGACAATTTGGCTCTGGACTTGCAGCATTTCAAACTCTCCACAGGTATTGGGGTTCAAATCAGTCAGCCTCACTGAAGGTTCAGTGTGAAGGTTCAACAGAAAAGAAAACTGGGAACCTTGGTTCACAGCATCCAAAGCCTGTCCCCTGGTGTCATCCATCAGTAGTTGCTGCTGAGCCTAGATCCACAGCCCTGGGTTATCTGATCCTTGCCTCACAGGCAGTTTTTCATTTCTCCCTGGAGAGCAGTGACCACCCAAACCGTAATTATAATTAGAATCTCCAAAGCAAACAAAACAAAATGCAAGTTATGAAAGATTGCCCACCCAGCCTCCAAGGACTCCAAATCTCAGAGATTACCCATGTAAAGAGTTTTAGGAGGAAGATATGAAGAAACAGAGTTGAATTGAACTAAAAATGGAGTAAAAAAGTTGAACAAAAAGGTGTTTGTGGATCATGCTCCTACCTTTGTAGGAGTGTAATGGCAGAGAGTGAACTAAGCCCAGAGCAAGGAGAGCTTGCTAAGTTTGGATCTACTATTTTTATTTTATTTTATTTTACTTTCTTCAATTGGTGGTTGGAAAACTCAACTGGAAGGCTTTGTGAGACTTCTCTTAGCAATTTGAGAGTTCTAAGTGTGTTCCACAGCTCCCTGTATACGACACAACTGCTGAATTAGAGTGTTGGTAAGACATGCAGGATATCTTGCCCTGAATGCCACTCTGAGATATGTTTATTTTGAGTTAAAGGCTCTTGACAAACAGCAAATTGAAGAAGGGCTGCCTAGCCCTGCTTTGTCTCCCTAAGAGCATATGCAAGATCCCTCCTTCGACCACAAAGAGAGATGTTCTTAAACCTGAGCCAGTATTGCAAGAGTGTAAGGCCTGCAGAAGCAGTGTCTAGGTTAACTTAGGACAGAGGCAGAGAATGAACTGAAATTTTACCAGCAGGACATTCGCAAAAACATAATACAGAGATGCTATATAAATACCCTGTAAAAGGTCACCATCCTGTGACACAGGGCTTTGGGGGTTTCCTCTCAGCTTACTAGTCCGCTCCTAGTCATGGGCAGTTTTCTCTCCTAACACAGTTTCTATTTCTAAGCATGTGACCCTGGTGCAATCCTTTGTCCAGGGACACAAGAGTCTGGAATGGACCACCCTCAGCACCCAGAACTAAGCATCTCTTTCTTTTTTCTTTACTTCTCCTTTTGGATACTAAGCCAAAACCTAAGCATGTTTTCTCTGAAACTCTGGGCTTCCTCACTGTTTCTCTGAAGACCTGCCTTTTCTACACCTGCTTGCGGATAAAAGGCTTTTCTGTCTTTCCTTTCCTCATGGGAGCTGCCTAAATTTATAATTCGCCTGCCCTTTGGTGTTTCTCTGAAACTCGAATAAAATGATTCCCGCTTCCCTCTGAGTCAGCTTTTAAACTCTTTAACAAATGGGCCGAAGAACTCACAAAAGGGAGAGCAGATTCCTTGATAACAATGGGGGAGTTGAGGCCAAGAGAAATCTGTGTTCCAGCCATTGTTAAGGAGGCACAGTTGGCTTCCTTTGCCTAAGCACCTCTGCCTGACAAGCTAGGTGATTTAGGACTCATGTCAAAGGTGCTGCACACATCTTTGGCCTTAACAGCTTCTTTTGGCTATATCTCTGTTGTAAAGGGTCCTGTGTGTGTCTAAAAGAAATGAATAGCTTATTCCCTTTCCCTCCTGCCAATGTTTCTTTTCTCTCAATGAAGGAAACTTACCTCCCTTACACAGGTAGGGAAAATGACATATATGGCCGCTGCCTCTGAGGAAAATATGGAAGACCACGGACAGCACATAGTGGCAGTGTATCAGTGCCGGGCTCCAGGGACAGCTACAAAGTTATCCGAATTCACTCACCTGCAGTGAAGAAGATGCATTTGTCTTGAAATCAAGAGTTAAATAAAAGTTTGGAGGCTATTTAGAATGTCAGTTAAGAATAGTGCCATCCCTGCATATTTTGGGTAGTTAATCAAGTAGTTCTCTGTGACTTGGCTCCCAGGATGGCTGCTTCTTTCTCTCCCCTCCGAGGTACAACAGTGGAACCCAATGTCCCCCGAATGCTTGGCAAGTACTACTGAGCCACAACAGCAGATCTTTTATTTATTTTTTAAATATTGAGACAGGGCTTCACTAAGTTGCCCAGGCTGGTCTTGAAGATACTCTGTAGCCCAAAAGGGTTCTTCAATTTGCAGTGTTCCTACTCAGTTTTCAAGTAGCTAGGATTTATAGACCCAAGCCACCTGGCCCAGCTACTGAATTCTATAAAATTAACAGTACCCTATGTCCGGCAACCTATATCTGAAACTGTATGTTAAATTGTTTGGCCAAAGCATTTCATATGCAGTAAGGGTGAGTGTTATCACCTGAATTATTCAAGATGATTACTTAGATGCTAAACTTTTTTAGTGGTCACTTGTCATGCCCTTTGGCAGTCTTTTGAACCATGCCCTCATCTGGTCAACCCTGCATTTCAAGGGGAGGGTCTCTCTGTGCCTGGAGACAGGATCCCTCTTGCCTATAGGCTAGATTCTCTACCCCTGAATGGTAAGAGCACCACCAGGCAACAAAGAACTCATCCCATCCACACCTGTGGGAAATGAAAACCCCAGCAAGGCACATGCATTGCTCAGGACTTTATGAGACACAGTGACTATTAGAAAGAAAAAGAAATTAAACAAGCCCTGGTAAGCAATCTTCTAAGAAAGAAAATCAATGTGCAAAATCACTTCTGAGCAACTCATAGAAGGCACCTCGGCTTCCCACTGATAACTTCCTCTCTACCCCTCCCCATCTTTATTCAGCCTGAATTTTAAAATGACTATACAATCAACTCTAGGAGTTAGAGCATTAATCGTTTATTTTCGGAAGAGTTAAAAGAACTATGCAGCCCACCTGTGGCAATCAAGCCTCTTAGAGTTCTCTGTTAGTCAGAGAGCCTGGGCCCCAGCACTGGCTGGCTTTCAGCTTGGTTGTTATATTTAGCCCAACTCAAAGTTCGCCACAGCAGTTGATCCCAAGGCCACATTCTTATTTCCCGAGCTCACACATGGGCTGACCCATTTCCTTGGGGCCTATCTTGTGAACCTGGCTCTGGCATTGCTCTGTAAGGGAATTTAAGAGAGCAGGATCACTTGATCCCTGGGACTCTCCTCCAGACCATCTATAGAATGGATTAGTTCATGGACACCTGCCATCAAGAAGCTGGTTTCCTGGAGATGAGTATGGAAATCCACAATGCTGTGTAGCCAGTTTTCCAGCCTGGCTGGAAGGCAGCATATACAAAAGACATTAGATCCTGCAGGTGTTGTCTGTTTCAGACAAGATGAACAAGAGAGACCACCTGTCAGGAGTGAGCTGGCTTGGGGAAGAAAGAATGATGTGAAGTATCTACCAAGGCTCTTGTACAATACACAAGGTTCTTGTGTATTGTAAAATGTACCCTTTTATAATGGCACATTGACCTGGAATCAAGGAACTGTGTGCCCCAGGAAGGCATAAGCATAATTACCTGAAATCATTTTTATTCATGGTGGAAAAGCAGGGGAAATTATGGGGAACTAAGAAGGGAAGGAAGCCCTCACTCTGGTCTCTTGAAACCCCTCACCAGCTGGGAACCAAGAATTACAGCACAATTACTGACAGCTGCTGGGGAAGCGCCGACACAAAGTCGACTTTTTTATATATAGAGAGATATTTTTAAAGAAGAATGTTCAAAGGGCAGTGAGTTAAGCTTAAGGCTAAGTGCATACGACCTTCCTCCCTTTTCAGCCATAAACAGGCCATTTTCTAAGCATCTCATCAGAAACTCCATTTATAGTAAAAGATATGTCCTTGTGCGACCCTGTGTGGTGTTATTGTTATGCCCAGATGGAGGGGACCCCCAAAAGACCACCATGGAGACTGAACCCCGTATGTAAAAGCCAAGAGCCTTTATTCAAGCTTAATCTTGGTCTCTCAGTTTGTCCCATGTGTCAGAGCAGGGAGCACCAAGCCAGGGCAGGATAGAGTTTTTCTTATGGTAGAGGTTGAGGTGACAGGATTTCCAGGGTTCAAGACCCCAATGGCTGACATTTGCAGGGTATAGGTGTGTGCTGGGCTCAAGGACTATCTAAAGATTGGAATGTTAGGAATATCAGATACCTTCCCTTAGGTACTGGACCATCTCTGGCTGGTGTAGCCTACTATCTGTCTGGTTTTTATTAAGCCTGTCATGGCAGCCGTATAGCTGAGCTATTCTGAGCTCCACAGTTATAAGTTATTAGATTATAATCCATGCAATGTGCCCCAGAGCCACCCTGAAACCTCTTATCAGAAATAAGAGGGAAGAGGTTTTGTTAATCCCATCAGGTGAAAATAGACCATTACCACAATTTTGAGCCAAATGTGAAGCAAGATTTAATTAAATACTGTCCAGGATGATGAACTCCAACTAGGTCCATTCCTCAGATCCCAGAAAATGGCAACCAGTCATATTTTGCTGAGGCTTACAAAGGCACATTCATAAGGCCACTGTATTTCCCATCAGGTCCAATCAGATGCAAACATACATCCTGACACATTTCCTGCCTATGTACCTCCCACCTACATCCAGGGGCAAGCATACACCCTGATGCATTTCCTGCCTACATACCTCTCACCTACATGTAATCCATCCACACATCTGGCACAGCTGTGTCAACCCAACTAGTTTAGGGAAGTGGAAACACATGGCTTGTTACCTTATATGAACAGCAGCCTCCAGCATTTCAGGAAGTACCTCTCCTTGGGCAAGAGGCTTACAGGTTAGAAGCATTTTTGGTTTTATGAATCTCTAAAGCACAGTTATTAGGATTTTGCCTTGCACCTAAATAAAGCCCTGGCCAATTGCAATTAGCCAGGACTGCCCAAGGCTATGACATCAAGCTCCATTTAAGAGGACTCTCCATCTTTGATCCCTTCCCTTTTCTTCCTTCTCTCTTCCTACCCTGACAGTGGTCTCCAGTCTCTGACTCCCCTCTACCTCCCTCTCTCTATTTCTCTCTCTCTCCCCCTCTCATAATAAAGCTTCTTTATGCGAGCCCAGTCTAAGTGTCTCTTACCACACCACCGGTGCCTGCATGGAGCAAGGGGATGCCATCCAATGTCAGCCCACAGGTATATGTGATATCACATCATAACAATAGTAATTAAAATACAACTTTGGCTCTTACCTTTTCCTAATAACCCTTGAGTTGTAATTTGAATGCCTCCAAAACTCATGTACTAGCTATTGTTAAGACACTCAAGTGAAACTCTTTACAAGCCCACGTGGAGGCTCATAGGTCAGCCTGACCTTCCCTAAGAGACTTTCTATGTTGAATAAACATCCACTAAGACCCTGCCTGGCTTATCCTGAAGGGTCCAGAAATATAGGAATCAAATAGGAATATGCATTTAGGATATATTGATGACTTCTGCTAGCTACGTGTGAAAACACAAAATCAAAGACCTGATTCCTATAATCTAGTCTTTGTTCATTTTTCCAACATAGATCGAGAGTCTGCTTTCCTGCAATTATCTTTATTTAGCAGGCATTTGGCCAGTGCCAGCATCCAGACAACAGTATTTCATTTGCAAATAGCCTGTAGGTAGATGAATCCTATGCGTGCCCTGAAGATCACCTCACCTACAGATAAGAAAAGCTATCCCACAGCTGGAGAGATGGCTCAGGGGTTAAGAGCACTGTCTCTCTTCCAAGAGTTCTGCAATTCCTGGCAACCACGTGGTGGCTCACAATCATCTGTAATGAGATCTGGTGCCCTCTTCTGGCCCGCAGGAATACATGCAAGCTAAACACTGTATACATAATAAATCTTTAAAAAAAGAAAAGAAAAATTGTCCCTAGCGAACCCTATTAACCTTAAAGCCATAAACTCCTTGTGCATATGTCCACCTTAGTTTATTAACATAGGATCTTAACTTGGAGATTTACTGCTTTCTATAATAGCAGGAAAGGTAATCGGCCTTTTGCCAGTATCCGGAGAAAAAGTAAACTTTCCCACTAACCCTTTTGTGTAGCAGCCAGGGTGACTGTAAGTGCCAGGCTGTGTTTCTTGTGCAAATTAAGCTTAATCCTTTCTTTGTCCTACAGCCTCAGAATAATCTTTAGGTCTAAAAAATTCCTTTTAGCAACGTTTTAGCGAAAGTGCTACAGCCAAACCAAAGCCTCATATAACCCTCCACTGCTGCAACTGAGGACACTTGCCCTTGCCCATGGCGGGAAGCGGGGGACGGGACCGGCAGCTCAGGAAACCGTTTGGAAGCAAGAATAAAGACAGCTTCACCTTATTCATAGTTTTTACTGATTAATAGACGTTTTAGCCTTACACATTTAGGAATATAATCTGAGCACATAATTTTCTCTTTAGATTGTCTGTTGATTTAATCCTTAGTTGACTTCAACAGTCGTAAATCTTAAATTAACTGGCCTTGAATTATTCCATACCCTCCCTGCCGCGGAAACCCAGATCAATCAAAGACTGCAAGTATATACAAATGCCAGTTAGCTGTGTCAGAGAAGACTGCAGAGACATACAAATATCATTTAGCTGAAACCTTGTTAATGGGAAATTATAAAATGAATACAACTTGTCTCTTAAAGTTTAACTTCAAATTGTAAGAGTTCTTTTGTTCATGCCTAATGGAAATTGTAAAAATACTTTTGTCCATGCCTAATGCTTACCCCTTTCTATAAAACCACCCTCTGGGTACACAGCCTCAGAATCCTGAGCTCTGGTTGTGGCCTTGGCCAGTTGATATGCCTCTTGTGCCCCAAGGAGATTTTTTCTTTTTTTCTTCTGATTTTAGACTTTGGTGCTTTTGTTTTTGTTTTGTTTTTTGGTGCATCCTAGACCTAACAATCTTGAAATTCTTTTCTGTAGCAATGTTAAGGAGTTAAAGATGGGGCTTTACCTGAGTGGAGGCCCCCAAGAGCTCATGGGAAGTCCTTAGGCTGCTGGTGTAGTTTTGAGTTTATTCCCTGTTGTCTCAACACAGTCACTAAGAGAACAAGGGTATGGCTTTTATAGAGAGTGTTGCTAGTTTCTTCTTTCAGAGTTCACATGTTTTGGATGTTTGGTTTTAGGACCAAAAATACATCGACAAAACTCAAACTTGTCTAAATATCTTGTTACTCGTCTGTTAATTTATTTTGTAAGAGAAACAATGACAGAAATCCTCCCATATTGGCTTTGGGGACATAACTAAGAATCAAATAAAACAATTGTTAATTTACTAAGGGTATTTTTCCTTTTCAATGACTTTCTTCTTCCTCAAACTATAAGGTAAGGAAATATACAGAAATCTATAAGGTAAGGAAATATACAGAAATCCAGGACTGTTTAGAGGTAAATTCAGTCTCTTGTGCATCAAATTAAAGAAGTACTGTGGTTAGAGGTGATGTCAGATGTTAGAACATACCAGCTCAGTCTGGAGCAAATGCAAACGTTCACCCAAAAGTATCAATGGTAAAACACATTGTTGCACATGTTTATTTTGTTTTGAATAAACATAAAAATTCTACAGCTGCATTTCAAATCTGCTTTATATTTTTGGTTTTTGTCATTCAGGAATGCTTTATTAAACTATGTAACATTCAGTAAAAGCAAAGTCTATTACTGAATGCCAAACAAAATCACAATAGTGATTTTAATCTTTGAGCAGTTTTAACCAGAAAATAATTTAGTAGCAGATGAGCAATTATTCTGGAAGTAAATGAAAATGTTAACTTTACTTCAGAGGAATCTGGTACTCTTCATCAAATTTTCCACATAACCATTTACTTCTGGTTATTTTTAGCCTGCTGTTATACTGAAAGCTGTAGATCGATTCTGCTCTTCCCCCCCCCCTGCTCCCTTGCCCCCATCCCTCAGCCCCAGAAAAGCATATGGGTACTTGGTTCAAGGATGTGTTACTGGGATACCCCCAGGTCTTCAGGAATCTCACTATTGGAGACAAGACCAACTCATGATGGGTAATTTGTCAGTTAATAAAGCTCAACTTTTGGGTGGTCTGTGGTGTTTTTTTCAGAGACAATTAGATAATTAAGTTCTGACCTGGTTAAAATGTGTATTTTTGATGATGCATATGGACACAAGTCAGAAGAAACATAACAATTAGTTAGTGTCTCCAAGGACATATCTTGTCCTGGCCACTTCCTGGATGCTACTTTTCTCTGCTTCTTTTCCATTAGAAGGAAAGAATGCCATTCCAAGTGCTCTCACTATGTTCTGCCCAAGCAACTGTGGGCTAAACCCTTGAAAATGGTGAGCCAAGACAAAGTCACCTTCTCTTAAGCTGGTGTTTTTCTCATAGTAATTAATAATTTATTAAAACATACCAAAATGCAGGTGTTACTGTTAAAGGCCATTGTAGCTGAAATGAAAATCAATGCAGCCCCACCTCAGCCATCCAGTGAGAAGACTCATCTCACCTTTAAAGATTGTAGCCTTTAGGGTTCAGTTGTATAACCAGTGAACACAATTATCTAAGTGAGTGACCTCTATATTTATGAGCTTTTGGCAAAGTTTACAGCACCAGGCATGAATTCTTCCTTGTACAGCTGACCTCAAATCTAACCAGAAAGTAGTTGGTTCCTGCCACAACAGTCATGCCACTATTGCATCCACAGACAAACTTTGCTTGGCAGGTTAATAATGTATCTGTCAACTTTCATTAACCTATGCAAATCTGTCCTTGAGTCCTGAGATGTGAGGACCTTAAAGAATGGGGCAGACCACAGTCTAATGCTGTAGACAACTTTGCTTCAGTTTCAGTATATTTTTTATAAATGAGCATAATAAAGAAATCAATGAGTCTAGAAAAGCATAATCAGAAAAACATATAAATAAACAATAGTAAGCACATATTAAATATTAGCAGAACCACTCTTTCCCAGAACTTTCTTAGGACAGATCAATCTATACATAATTGCTTGGCACATACTATAGATTATATCTAAGAAAGCACATAAGTAAGGCAGAAGACCATATACTGAAGACAGCACTCAGTATATCCTTCCACTAGATTGGATTCTACAGCTATGTTCTGACATCCGACAAGAATAAACTTTTCTGGTTACAGGAGGCATGAAATCACATCAAAAACAATCAGGGAACAAAATACAGTTGAGGTAAAAAGCCCTCGGCCTATTTTCCTGGAGCCCTAATGCATAGTTCCCAAGGCATTGTTCACCACGCATCATCCTTTTGACTGTGTTCTGACAGTATCACTCAGGGTACAGTGATAAGACAATCAATGTCTTTTCTCCCTGACACAGCTTGCATAGCATCTTCTGTACCAGGAAAACTGGCCACCAGGGGAAAATTTCCCAGTCAGTTCCAGCTTGATTTTTGTAGGCTCTGCCAACATGTGTGTCTTCAGCTCAACCTACTTAAAAAAAAAAAAAAAAAAAAAAAAAAAACTCACCTTATGGGTTGGAGAGATGCTTCAGCAGTTAAGAGCACTGACTGTTCTTCCAGAGGACCTCAGTTCGATTCCCAGCACCCACATGGCAGCTCACAACTATCTGTAACTCCAGTTCCTGGGGCTCTGACACCTTTACACCAATGCATATATAATAAATTTAAATAAATAAATATAGTTTAGGATCTACTTACCTCTTTAAAAAACTCACCTTGCATTATAGCTTCTCAAAGCATACAATACTCAGCTAAATAGGCTGTTCATTTTATATTCTCAGGTCTTCACTTGTTTATAATCTTTTATCTTGGAACATTTATCTTTCCAGCAGCAAGAATATTGTTTATTGTTTGATGTGTTATATTCTCACAGCTTCATGATCCTTTGGATACAAAATGTCAGCCTTAGATGTAGCCATTGCCTATGGCAGTTAATTAGGTACAGATGTCCTCAAAAGCCATTTGGAAAGAAGGTGATCTTGGGCCTGTTGCATGCGCACTAATCCCCAGGGTTGTGGAGAAGTACAGTGTCATTTTCATTCAGTTTGACCAGCAGTAGCTTTGTTTAGGCACCTGCTCTTCTCCGGCAACCAGAGGTAACTGATATCCATGTGCTTGTACGTGCCCAGACGGGCGTCCAGTTCCAAACAGTCAACTAAAATTATCTTTCTTGAGCCCTCTATTTGAATCTGACATTTGCTCCTTTCTTTTCTTCAAAATGTATTGGGGAAACCAAGAGGCTACTTATCACTATTCTAGGAATTGGTCTCCATATAGCTTCTAAGAAAAAATTCATTTAGGATTCAGGAGCTTCCAGAACTCCACAGGGGCTCCACATAGTCTCTTCACAAAGACACATTTAGGGCTTGTGCCTTTCAGAACCCTGAAGTGCCTAGGCAACCATATATTTTGGAGGAAGGGAAGGCTAGAGGCTGAACATTTCATCCTCCATGAAGAAGCCCATAGGAGAGATGCCCATGCTTCCTCTTACCTGTAATAGTCTCCTTTCTTCCCTTTCCATTCACTTGGATTGCATTAAGATACTGCTCCTATTTCACCAACTTACTTGGTTTGTACACATCATACCATCGCTCTCTTTTTCTAAATTGTCTCTGAACTTCTCATCAGTGACACCCACTTGGGTTTTTGGGGGGTGGGGATGGGCTTCTCACCCTTAGAAGACATTACTTTTCACTTTCTTGGACAGAAAACAAAACTTTAAAAGGCATTATGCATCTGTGTTTGCCTCCCAGCATGGCCCCACTTGACAAACACATCCTAGCTGATTAGGAGGCACAGAAAACAAGTGAGAGAATGCAGCATAATGACTAGACAGTGTCTGGATGCCCCAGATTCTTAAAACTGCTTCAGATACTAAACACCAGACCAAACTGTTGCTTAAAAAGTTTTCCCCTTGACGACTGAAAACATCACAACAGTGAACTTTATGTTCATGGTAGCTCCAGTAATTTGCAGGCAGTTTCTAACAGCTGAGTATTATGTGTAGAATCTCAGGCAAAGGAATTTGGAGGTATATGTTGTTTTAATCTTGTTAGTCACAGGGAGAGCAAGGCATTAACCAGAAAACCTCCTCAAAAGGGATAGGATTAGCCCAGTGGCTAACTAGGGACATGGTGTGACAGAAGGGGTGAGAATCTGTGGCGGCTAGCCCTTTTGCTTACTTAAAATCACTTGAGAATTATATGTGTGTGTATCTTTTATATCAAATATATACATACATATATATATATATATATGGGAGAGGGAGGATCTTTTATATTATATTTAAAGTATGGTTGTCTTCAGATGTTAAAAATCTATTATTACCTGTTTTTGTTTGTTTGTTTGTTTTGTAGCATCCCATTAACCTATATGGGTTTAGAATTGTTGGAGATGTTGTTAACAGAACCCAGTCTTCTCATCTAGGAAGAAGGAGTGGGGAACATGAAGCCTCTGTCACTGTGTAAATCCCATTGTTTCACTTTGGCAATGAAAATGTAGTACTGTTTTATGTGTACACATAATAGTTCAGGGCTTATGGTCAGCCAGAATCTTAGTGGTGATCGAAGATAATTCAGGCAAGTGCTCCACAGCAGGAAGCAGGTCCAGCTGGCCATAAATGCAAAGGATCAGTAATTGCAGAACTGGAGACATTGGGCCAAGGAGACACAGAGAAGCCTTCCAGGTTTTCAGTTGAATCAGAGACAACGGGTAGGGACCTTCTGAAGCAGAAGAGAGACAGTTTGAGCATGGTGTGGAGTCTGTTGTGGTGCATTTTGAGCTGTAGGAAGTAGTGTTGAGTAAGACAAACCATGTGAGACTGTAACAAACCCATTAAGATCACTTCTTCTATAAGCGCATCTCAGTGCACCACTCTCCGCCCGCTCTCCTGCATTGTTCACTTTCAAAATGGAGGCTATAGACAGATTTTATATAGATCTCTGTGTGTGCACATGGTCTTTCAGATATCTAGACATTTGAATTTTAATCTTATTTCATTTTTTTGGGGGGGGGGTAGGGTTCAAGACAGGGTTTCCCTATGAAGTAGTCCTGGCTGTCCTGGAACTCACTCTGTAGACCAGACTGGCCTGGAACTCATAGAGATCCACCTGCCTCTGCCTCCCAAGTTGGAATTATAGGCATGCATCACCACTGCCTGGCTTATATTTTTTGCAAGAATTCCTCTGTAGTATGTCCCTGAGATATTGTATGAAAGTACTTTGGGTGGTGTTCTCAGATGCTATTCATCTTCTGTTTTGTATGACCAGGCATGATGCTGATAAGACTGCCTGGGGCTATTCTGACTCCTGGACATCTTTATTTTTTGTTCCTGATTGTGATCCTATATAATCACAAATGGAGTATATAGGGGGAAAATATAGGTTTTTATAGTTTTCTCTCTCCCACTTTTCCAAGATGAGAGGATCTATCTATCTATCTATCTATCTATCTATCTATCTATCTACTTATTTATGAAATAAGGCAGTATTATTATTCTTGACATCTGAGCATGACCAGGCCAGCATGGCCACATAGGAAAAGTTATTATTGGTAATCAAAAGTACAGCGCTATGGTCACTGGGTGACCCAAAACTTTAGAACCAAACTCACTAGAAATAAAAAAAAAACCCTGCTAATAAGTTACTTCTACCAAGAGGCCAGGTGTCAAAAACAAAGCCACTTTTAAGCTGAGTAGCTGAGGCCAAATTATGGTGGGATATTTCCTCTTGCCTGCTCTTGCTCACCACCAGACTGTCTATTGCACCCATCTCCAGGTCTGGGCATGGTGATCTCTATGCTAACCAAGATTTTCCCCATGGGGGTCCCTGCGGATGTCAAACAAAGAAGTGAACTGCACAAAAAAATGAGAATGAAAACCCAGTGCAGACTAACTTCATCAACCTGGATCAGGCTCAGGGGAGTCTAATGCCCAGCAACTATCAGTCCAATTCCAGGTGCACAATAAAGCTTAGTTTACAGAGACTCTTTTACAAAGTACATGTGACCAGAAAGGTGGGTTCTGTAGCTTAAAGGCCTAGTCTCCAGTGGTGTCTCTGACCAATATCCTAGAGGTCAGCAGGCCATAAAGTACTTGTGACATCTCCCCTGAGGATGGGCAGGGGTCTAGGGTAGGAAGAGTCTATAATAATCATTCGGGGGAATTAGGGTGAGGTCTGTTCAGATAGTTAACAACCTCATCTCCTCAGCTTTCCAGATGGAATGCAGGCAGTTGATTTATATCTCTACCGTTGAGGAGACACCCTGATGTGATTAGCATTTCTGGTTCTCTTCCTGTTTCTCTGTTAGTACAAGGACTTCTGTGCCCCTAAAATTTTTCTTTTTGAGCTGGTCTCTGTTTTACGGATTTTTATTGTTAATATCATAAAATATCCCAATTTAAGGAGCAAATAATTTTGGCTCACAGTCCAAGGGTGCAGTCTATCACGCCAGGGACATCAAGGTGGCCAGAGCTTGAGGAGATGGTGACATTGCATTCAGAGTCAGAAAACAGGAAGTGAAGCAGTCAGCCTTCTTCTTTTTATGTAGTCCAGAATCCAAAACCAGAGAATGGTGCTGTCTGCTTTTATATTGGGTTTTCTTGTCTTAATTATCCTTCACAAGACACTTCTTCTCAGACAGGATTAGGTGCTAACCTAATCCAAGTCACTTATGGATGTGTCTGGAAGCTTAATTCCAGATTCTGTCAGGTTGACATCAGTCACTATCACAGTCACATTTTCGGGCGTCTCTTCTCATGATCTCCTCAGCCACCAGACTGGAGTTCATCTCCAACATCAGCCTGGCTAGTGCACAGTAGACCTCAGGCTCTCTGTTTTCTCTCCCTAAGGCTGAGTATTCTTTCTACAACCACTTCATCTTCCACAACAGCTTCTGATAGATCCAGGCAAAGACAAAAGACAAACCCCCCCCAGATTTATTTTTTTAGCTTTTATGACTATGAACTTGTAGATTCGCCGCTCCCTGCCCCCCACCATAAAACCCATGAGGTTGTTGAATGCCAGACACACTGAAGAGAAACACGATCTCCTCAACACATGGACATTGGCAGTCCTTACATTCAAGTAGAATGAATTAGATGTTGGAAACTGTGGATACTTCAAACCTGAAAGTGTTTTTGGAAAAAATTCATTGCAAAATTATGAGAACAGTGGATGGTGTGGTTCTGATGCAGACGTAGGAGAGAACAGTTGGGACATGTGGATGTGTGAAAGAAAAGGTGTGAGAAGATACTTATGGCACCTCATTCAAAAGAGAAAGAGAGAGAACTACAGTGGTACTGAGAAAATAGTACTACATGGAGATCAACAGAATTTGGAATTGGAAGCATGCTTGCAAAGAAAACTAAAGGCATATTCAAAGAAGAGGAGGCAAAGAGAGGCTTTTTGCTTGTTTGTGTTTTGTTTTAAAAGATCTTGTTATGTAGAGCAGGCTGGCTTTGAACTCCACATCCTCTTTTCTTAGCCTCCTGAGCCCAGGATAGCAGCCATGCAATAAAAGTGAAGTTTTTAAAAATAAAAATGGGGATTACATTAGCCACTCTGTGTGGTGTGTGTCTATGGTATGTATGTCTGTGGGTTTCAGTTACTGTGGGTGCACATGCACGGGTGTATGTGTGACCTGAGCTTGGTTTTGATTATCTGTCTTGATCACTCTTGCACCTCATTTACTAAGGCAAGTCCTCAGTCAGACACAGCTCACTGATAAGGCTAGTCTAGATGCTCTGCTACTCCCTAGCCTCATGAGATAGTTTTGAAATAATGATTTATTTTGATACATAATCAGTAACAAAAGTAGTGTCCATTGGAGGATGAGCAGATTGCCTTGTAAAAATTCTTTGGTACAAGATTGTGGTGGTTTTCATACAAGCTCTGGCAGACCTTTCCGGAAAGCTATTATCAGGCAAATGCATGCAAGAACACTTCCTTCCCAGCCTTCAGTTTTGTTTCCTTTTTAAAAGTAAAGTTGACACAAGTGGCTCCATTTTGATGCTCACAATGTTCACACCTTTTCCTGAGTTTAACAAAGATGCTTTTCTCCTTATGCCTGACCAGATGCTGAGACTATAGCTTGCATCTTAGTGCCAAGCTGGCAATGGAGCCAGACAAGTGACCAGCTGAGAGATAGGAGGACTTCAGGGATGATTTTTAAGAAGTGATTGTGTGCTGGAGAAATGGAAACTGGAGGTTGCTGTGGGTGCTCACTATAAGTGACTGGTATCACTCTAGGAGTAGACTGAGAAAACACAGCAAGGAAGGTGTAGGATAATGGCTAAATGTCAAATGGTTGCCACCTGCTGGGTGCAACCTAAGTGCTTTCCACACGTGGATTCATGTAATGCATCTATTTATAGTAGCACCATGAGAGACTCTAGGGGCAATAGAGTTCTAAGATGATGATGGCCTTCTCAGTTTCTGCTACCCTAGTCTGTGTTACTGCTGCCCAATACTACAAAGTAGAGCTGAGCTTTGCTTTGAATCAACAGACTAGGACAGAGTTGACAGGATGGGACTCTCTTAACTAGATCAAATTCTGTGCCAGACATCTCCCGGTCTTTGCTGCTCTTATACTCTGTAAATATTTGTCCCTTTTACTGGTTCAATAAAATGCTGATTGGCCAGAAGGCAGATAGGAAGTATGGGCAGGGCTACAAGACTAAAAAAACTCTGGGAAGAAGAAGAACAGAGCCAAGATTCTGGGCAGACAAAGAGGAAAAAAAGATAAAAATGTTCCTCTGAATAAAGTTACTAAGCCACTTGGCTAATCATGGGTTAGTTTAAGAGTAAGAGTTAGCAAGTAATATGCTTAAGCCATAGGCCAAACAGCATGTAATTAATATGAAACTTTGTATGATTATTTGGGACTGCTGGTTGGTGTCTGCTTTATTCATCATTGGTCACCATAAGCACAAGTAACATGCCTGTGCCCAATGTACAATAATCTCAGCAAACGCAGTACTTGCCATATGAATACATTGAAGGAAATTCACTCTCACGCTTCATATAATTCAAAGAAGTAAAGAATAACAGAAATGTGCCTTTGGGATTTCAGGTGTGTGCTGAGGAAACAGACATTCTCAAGCAACAAAAGTCCACAGAGAGCTCACAGCCTACTGCTGTCTATGGGTACTGAAACACTTTGGGTTAGAGCAGGCTAGCCTAGATGGGGAAGGGCTGTAGGTAGTAACAACATTAGTCTCAAAATGCTCTGAATCAAAGATGCACGGAGCAAGAGAAGTGGAAGAAAGAAGTAAAACAACAGTTGTGTGGGAACAGGTATCACTTTGGTGAGTAGAAAGGTAGTAGGCAGAGACATGAAGAATACTCAGAAAACAAAACAAAACAAAACAAAACAAAACAAAACAAACACTGTTAGGATCTGACCCACTCTGCAAACAGAAGACTCTAGCAGGTAAAAGAAAAACAATAAAATTTTGAGGCTATTACACTTACAAGAAATAACTGTCATATTATGGTTTATAAGTAGCAGGTAGCAGTGCTCTACTTGGTGGCAGTGTAGACCCTAAAATTCCCCAGAGTTGGGGTGGTAAATGTGGTTTCTACCAGTACTTTTTTCAACCACAGAAAATGAGAGGTTGTAGACTCATTCTGGGTGTGTGTGTGGGAGGTTTGATTGAGGAAGATGCCCTGAAAAACCTCAGATAGGTACAGATGGCACAGATGATCCAACATTTCAGAGCACCTCTGTTGCAGTTTGCTCTGATCTCTGCATCCAGAACAGGAGATTGGCTGAGATGATCCAGCTTCACAGAATACTTTAGTCAAGACTTGACCATAATCCTGAATTTTCTCAGGATCCCCATAAGATTGCCTATACCCCCAATCATCAGGAAGTAGTCTAGAGAATTACACCCACATTCCCCAAAATGCATTATAGATGTTTGTCTTTGTTTACAGTGTTAATTATAAGTTGTTATAGATAATGGTGAGGAAAAAAAGCTATACAAAGGAAATTAGATTTGGGTTTCTTGATTTAAAAGAAAAAAAGGTGAAAATGGTATGGGACTATGCTCTTGTACTGTAAATATTGGTTTACTAAAACACTGATTGGTCAAGTAGGTAGACAGGAAGTAGAGGAGGGGCAACCAGGTTAAGAGAATTCTTAGAAATAGAAAAGCAGAGAACAGATGACAGAGAGATGCAGAGGAAGCAGGATGAGAATGCTGCACTGAAGAAAAAGGTACCAAGCCATGTGGCTAAACATAAATAAGAAATACAGGTTAACTTAGAGTATCAGAGTATAAGAACTAGCAAGTAATAAACCTGAGCCATAGACCAAATAGCTTGTAATTAATATAAACTTCTGTGTGTTTATTTGGGGCTAGCAGCCATAGGACTGCTGGTCCAGACCTCAGAGCTAGGCTGGGCCAGAAACTCATAGTTTCAGAGAATTAGATTCCATGACAATGAAACAAACCCATAGTGGCAGAAGCAGCCTGACAGCTTATATGTGGATCTGTAAGCAGGAGGTAGAAAGAACTAACTCACAATGGTATTCATCTTTTGAAACATTAAAGTTCTTATCCACTGACATATTTTCAGCAAGGCCACATCTCTAAATCCTCTCCCAAACAGCCAGCAAATGAAGATCAAATATTAAAACATAGGAACATATGGAGGCCATTTTTATCCAAATCACCACATTCCATTGCTTGGCTCCCATAGGTTCATGATATAACAATGCAAATTAAACTTAGTCCAACTTCAAAAGTCCCCATAGTCTCAGCACAGTTTAAAAGTCCAAAATCTCTTCTGAGACTCAAGGCAATCTCTTAATTATAACCTATAAAATAAAAAAAGCAAATTATATACTTCCAATATACAATCACACAGATTATATATTACCAATCCAAAAGGGAGCATAGAGAGAAAATGCTGGACCAAAACAAGACTGAAAACCAGTAGGGCACACACTAAACCCTGTAGCTTCACTTCTGCTATTAAAGAGCTCCCTGAGATGGCTATATCCCTTCAGATTTTCTGACTGGAAGATACATTTTTTTTCATTTGGGCAGGTTCCATTTTCTGTATGCAGGTGTCCTTGGCAAATATCCCAAGGTTTTGGCACCACCAATACCAGTTCAACCCAGGCTTCACTGTTGCCTCCTCTCAAGATCACTTGCCCTCCTGAGCCTTCACGTAGGGACTGCCCTTCCACACATTGCCTCACTTCAGCAGCTCTCCTTGATTATGGAAGAAGATTCTACAGCCCTTCACTCATGTAGGTTTCGTGACTCTGAAGCCGGATCCCCATGCATGATGTTGCAGAGTTTGGTGCCTTCTTGGGATAAGCCCTACCTACCTTGAACCATATTTGTAGAAGCTTCCATTTATTGTTTTTTTTTAAATATTTATTTACTTATTATGCATACAGTTTTACAGAAGAGGGCACCAGATCTCATTATAGATGGTTGTGAGCCACCATGTGGTTTTGCTGGGAATTGAACTCAGGTCCTCTGGAAGAACAGTCAGTGCTCTTAACCTCTGAGCCATCTCTCCAGCCCCTATTGTTGTTTTTAAGAGCAGAAAATTCTTCAGGATTTTCACAACCTTTTCCTTGGCTGGCGGGGTAGTGTTCAGGGAGTACTAATCTCTTTAGTACTAATCTCTTTATTCCATTGCAGAGCAGACCCTTAATTTCTTTATGCTTTCAGAACAAACCTTGACTCCTTTTTTTTTTTTTTTTACATTTCCTGATCTTTTTTTCTCTTGCTAAACTGTACATTTTATTTCCCTTTGCTCCACTTGTTTTTTCATTGTAGACTACATTTTTATTGTAAGAGTGATTGCTAATAACCACTTGTTGGAGTCAATATTAGTCTGTCTTGAAATCTCTGCCAGAGAAATTATTCCATGCCCTTAAAATTTAGCCTCAGGTAAGTTCTTGGGACAAGAGCAGACAGAAACTATATTCTTTGTCAAAATTATCACAAAAATGGACTCCTAGGTAGTTGCTAACAGTGTTCCCTTCTGTAACCATCTTCCCAGCTCCTACCAGTATGGCCAATTAATCTGTGTTTAAAGCATTTGAGTGCTTTTCTAATATAAATCCCATAGTCTTCCATAACCCTCCCCAAATCCCTCATGGTTGTAGGGTTCCTCGAAGGAATGGCTTACTTTGTGGTACCAACCTCTGTCTTGGTTACTTTTCTGTTGCTGTGACAAAGCATCATTACCATCATCAGAAGGAAGAGTTTCTTTCAGTCTACAGTTTCAGAGGGATAAGAGTCTATGGTGGCAGAGTAGAGGTGACATGTGGTTAGAGTAGCAACTGAGAGCTCACGTTTTGATCCACAATCAAAGGAGAGAAGAACACACTGTCAAAGGGTGGGTGAGTTTGGATCAAGGCTTGGTGATCTTTGTGTGTGTGTGTGTGTGTGTGTGTGTGTAAAGGACCAAAGAGTGCATATTTCGCACAGTGGCTCACACGGTCCCTGTCACAAGTTTTCTCTCTATGATAGGAGAAAAATAGAGAAAAACAGAAGACAGATGACCAAGGCTGTGTTCCCATAAGCCTTTACCAATGACTGTGTGGTGAGTAAATTGGGCCTGGGAAAGGTGGTTTTCTAGTTTTCTGATCTAGATAATTTTTCTCAGAGATTTTGGGGTACCCTGTAATTCCAGTTAAATCAGCTCTCCATATCAACACTTGTGAGTTGTTTGAAAGGTTTTGACTGAATCACTCCTGAAGAAATTACTGCTCTGCAATGTACTCTAGAGAACTGCATGCTTCCAACTGGCATCAATCACCCTCATGCTTTGAATCTCCCACAGCATCCTCTGCCCATCATCACACCCTGATAACACACTGCCCAAGTCTCCTCCTCTTCCAGGATCTTCTTTGGATTAGAGCCCCTGTACTGGCTAGTTTTTTATGTCAGAGGGGAGAACTAGCCACTAGCTGACCAAAATTAGCCATAGAGGTTTGGAGGACTGTAGATAGAGAGGAGACAGGAAGTAATATAGTAGGACATCCTCTCTCGGCCCTTTTAGACAGATAAACAGAAGAGATAGAAGGCAACTGGTGGCTGTTCCCAGCTTCTATGATCTTCCAGGTTCTTACCCTGATATTTTTTATTGATAAAGAGTAATTAGATTAACACTTCATGGCTGCCAGAGGATGCCTATAGGTGAGGCCAAAGCATTAACTTAGCCATAAAATATTATTAGATCTAATCGAGCTGGCCTATAGATATAGTAAGAAACTTGCCTAACTCCATCTTGAAGGTACAAGCCATTATGCTATATTATTAAAGGTAAATTTTTACTTAATCTAAAAGCTGAGTTTATGTTTTTAGTCTGTCTTCTAGAGCCTGACCTGCCCCAACCCATGACCCAGACTTGGTTTCATGAATACCTTTATTTTGCATGAATTCTACTTAGTCTTATAATAAAAACCCAGGGCCAGATATTGGGAGAAAAACTGAAAGATCAGAGAACAAGCCACAGCCACTTCTCACCTAGTCACTCCATGGATCCTCAGACTGAATGCCTCTGAGTCTTCAGCTGAAAGAGAAGAGGGTCACAGGTGCTTGGCTGAATGCATGCCTCCTCCTGCCTTATCTTTTCTTTCTCTGCTTAGCTATCTCACTTCCCATTCAACTTTCCTGGTGCTAGGATTAAAGGCTTGTGTGTTTCCCAAGTACTGAGAGCAGAGGCATGGGATCCCAAGTGCTGGGATTAAAGGTGTGTGCCACCACTCCCTGACCTCTATGGCTACATCTGTGACTGGCACTGTCCTCTGACTTTCAGGCTAACTTTATCAGATATGTAATATATCACCACACCCTTACCCTTCCTGACCCTCCTGACCTTCTCTGAATCTCCCCACCTTCCCTAATCATGTGGTGAGCACATGGTAGGTTTGGGTTGTTTTGAGATTTTTTCCTTAGTGTCCCATTGTCTATCTTCTGTAAACCCACTTTGCAACTACTCATGATTTTACTTCTTAAAGGGGCCCAAGAGATGGATTCAGGGATGATGCTCTCTTTAACCCAACTTAGGAGGTAGTTGCTGGCCAGTTTTTGAGTGCACTCTAATAAAATCAAGCTTTCTCAAATTTGTCTCTGATTGTGGTGGAGGTCTTATTCTCACCCAGTGAGATTAGCAATAGATAAAATCTTGTTTATCTACATAGTGAAGTTGACTGTGAACAATGTGGTATTGATTCCAGTGTGAGAGATGTGAGTTTTCTTTTTCTAGGTTGAGAGGGCAGTGTCCCCTCAGCTCCAGTTTCCGTCCCTGCCTTTCCTCTGTCTGGGAAGAGCCTAGATGCACAATAATGAAAGCCTAAGTTCTGGTTGCAGCCCTAAGCTGGAGAGAGAGGATGAAATAGAGCATGCAGATGGCAACTGTCTTCACAAAGCAATCAGAGCTGGACACTCACACCACTTGCCTCATCTACTCAGTTACGGTTCTTCATTAGTTTTCCATCTGTGCCAGATGAAGCTCATGTCTCTGAGACAAATTTGAGAAAGCTTGATTTTATTAGGCTGGGGAGTGGGGTGGTAGTGGTCCTGGTCTGATTGTTGGAGCTGGATGGGGAGGAGATGGCAGGAGGCCTATGGTGAATGCAGTGTTTTTCTCTTCTCTTCATTTCCTTTCTCATGGTATCAGAGTTGTATGTCTCATCACAGGAAACACAGTGATCTTTCTAAATTTGGTTGTACATTTTATACACTGCTTTCCGTATCTCTGCTGGATGCAAACATCCTGGTTGTCATTATGTCCACATAGAGTTCTTTATCTACTTGTCTCACTTTCTTGCTTGGTTCTTGTTCATTATTATTGGCTGATATTGAATAGCTGTCTCTAGGCTTTGATCATGAATGAACTTGTTTTCTGGTTTTTTCTTCCCATCTGTTCTTTGCTTATCTCAATAGTGGTGACGATGACTATTGTGTTGTTTAGCAACC
This sequence comes from Sigmodon hispidus, assembly GCA_004025045.1. Lineage (NCBI taxonomy): Eukaryota > Metazoa > Chordata > Mammalia > Rodentia > Cricetidae > Sigmodon > Sigmodon hispidus. The sequence continues at coordinate 1,997 of PVIH01007666.1, read as the reverse complement.
ATTTACTAAGCATGTATTCTATGCTATTCCCACAGTGATGAATTAGCCTGTACTCTCCATTCACTGTCATTAGATTTTTATTCTCACGTGAGTCACTGTTCTATGAATTATCATCTTCATCTTTTAGACAAGCTAATGATGAGCCAGTATGACTTCATTGGTACAATTTGAGATGAGCAAAGATGAGCCTAGTTGTGTGTCACTTTGAAGTTCAAGCCCACTCTTCCTTGACAGCTTATGCTGCATGTGGTTCCATGTGATTCTCCACCATTATTTCTTTGCATTATCCTTACTATGTGGAATTTATTCACTTTTACTTAAATGTATCCCATGTATTAGACAAATACTATTGTATAGCTCTCCCAAATTTGCCTCTCTGTTCCAAGACATCAGAGTATAAAAACATAGTATTTCCAGAATGTTCTCAGCATATTTCCTCTGGACCTTTAGAGGAAAACAAAAAAATCTAGTAACTTTCTCCAAACTCTCTATGACTTAGATCTTTTCTATAATTCTGAAGTTTGCCCTATTTGCTAATTATATAATCTTTATGCCATAGAAATACCATTTAATAATGTTTTTGAACTGACTTCCCATTTCAAGTCTCTGATTGATTCGGTATGGAAAGCCTTGGGTTGTTCTCACCAGATTATAAAGAGGGATGCTTAGGACTCCTTTTTAGGGACACAAAGTGTGATTTTACCATGATGTTTTGAGAACAGCCATTTTGAAGAAATAATATTTTAAAATTTCTTCATCTCTATGATAGGAAGAACTTGGGCTTGCCAATTAATAAAATCAAAATCCTTTAATTAAGGTAAGTCCAAACCCAACAGGAAGAAGGGAGGCTGCCCTGCATGAAACTACATTAGCTATTTTTATAGTCGAAAGTTTCTGTCTCACCAGCAACTGCAAAACACCCAGCAACCACTTTCCAAATAATTGACTCAGAGGCTTAATATTATAATAAATAATGGGCCAGTAGCTCAAGCATATTATTAACTAGCTCTTACACGTAAATTAACCCATAATTCTTATTTATGTTTAGCCACATGTCTTGAGATCTTTTTTTTTCAGTCCAGCATTTTTGTCTTGCTTCCTCTGTGTCTGGCTGACGACTGTATCTCTGCCTTTCCTCTTCCCAGAATTCTCCTAGTCTGGTTGCCCCACCAATACTTTCTACTTGGCTACTGTCCAATCAGCATTTTATTAAACCAATACGAGGGACAAATCTTTACAGTGTACAAGAGCATTATCCCACAGCAAGTTTTCTTTTTACATCACCAAAATATCTAACAAAAGCAATACAAGGAAGGAAGGGATATTTTAGCTCACAGTTTGATTGTGAGGTTCATGACAGCGGCAGAAACTTGAAGCATCTGGCCACATAGCAGCCATTCAGAAATGGTGGAGGGGTAAATGCTTAGCTCGCTTTCTCCTTTCAGTGAGACCCATGAATCACGCCACCTACGTTTATGCCGGGTTGTTCCACCTTAACTACCATGATCTAGAGGAACCCCTTAGAGATATCCCTAGAGGTGATAGACCTGGTTGGTCCCAGGGAGAAGAGAGAATTCAGATGTTGACAACAGGAAAGACTATTGGAAGAAGCAGACACACTGGAGTGGGCAGGAGGAAGGTCTCAAGGTCCAGTGGGTCCACTTCTCTAAATAATCAACAAATGAGATAGTTCAGTGTATCTCTAGGAAGCTGCAGGAACCAGTGACTGTATTGAGCTCACTGAGATACAAAGAAGGTTTTCTTACCACCCCAGCCATGGAACCACTTATTCACAATCTACACCAAGGCGATGACAATGCTTGACTTTTCAAATAATGATTCTCTCTGTCTTCTTTTCCTTCACTCACTTCTTCCTTGACTCTTTATCCTCCTTTCTCCTTCCTTTTCTTCCATCCCTTTCTTCTTCCTCCTCCCTCTTCCTTTTTCCTTCCCTTGTTCCTTCTCCTTCTCCTTCTCCTTCTCCTTCTCCTTCTCCT